>JAWRVF010000438.1:0-296576 GCA_036785485.1 Physcomitrellopsis africana | reverse complement strand
GAGAATGTCCGAAACGTGCGAAGCAAGAGTAACTTGCAATCGCCGTCTTTAGTAGTGGTCACCAACATGGAGCCCATTAAGTTAGAAATCTGTTGGTCTTTACAAAGACAGAGAGATTTCAGAAATGCACAGATGTACATGATTTTGCGAGGATCGGATAATTTGCCTCCAATTGATGTAGAATTAGTTGTAGAGTACATAGGAAATTATGACCCAAAGGATGGTTCAAGTGTAGCAAAAGAGAGAATAATTGGGATCGATGAGAGTACCTTATAGAAGATATTATATTTATCGATAGGTAAGTTAGCGGTAGGCGTTGAAGTGTCCAGTGACTTCAGACCGGGAAGTTACTTCAAAGGGGACATGGCATCCTTTGAGAAAAATCAAGGGTGGAAAGTGGCAAAGGCACTTACTCCAGAGCTTGCGGAGTGGATGCGGTTCGTTCAGAAGCGGCTAGGCTTGAACCGGCATACCATGTATATGTCCAAGGGCTTGTTGTTTGCTGCGATTGGAACATTGGAAGGCATGGTCTTTAATTGGGCAGCCTTTATAGCAACCCGTATCCATGCAAAAATGGGAGCCAAGCGAAAAACGGGTAAATTCGCTTCATTGTTATACTCTAACTATGTGCACTCCGTGATTGCGCACACGTTAAGTCAATCAGTAAGGGAGAAGAGCGTGCCTTCTCCAATGCCACAACAGGGTATGCGGAGTTTACTAGTTGGCCCAGGGATAGTGGTGCACGAAATTGGGGAATCCAGTAGATCGCGGGAACGAGAGGTTATCCCAGAGACTACACCACGGCGGCCTTCAATTTGTGCAGTGTTAGAGAGGGTGGTTGAGGCTCCAGTTTTGAACACCGAGGTACTGGTAGAAGGGAACCTCACGGAAGTAATATTGGGACAAATTTCCCAATTGCAGCTTATCGTGAGTCAGCTAGAAGGGAATTTAAGACAACAATTGGAGTCTAGTTGGAAGGAGATACTGGAGAAAGGCCACTGAATTGTGGAACAGGGGCACCTGATTAGGGCAAAGACGGAGTCCAAGGTGGCATTGGAGCGGAAAATAACAGAGGAAAAGAAAAATTGGGCAAATGAAAAAGATCACATACAAAGAATCTTGAACGATCAAAAGCAAGAATTAATAGAGAACCGCAGGATATGGGATTTGGAATGAGAAGCGTTGAAGTGTCAGTTGCAGGTGGAACGTGATAAAGTAGTGAAATTGGAACAGGAAAAGGTGGAATTGGAAGACCAATACCGAATTGGAACGGAGAAACTACAGACAAAAATTGGTACCTTGAAAATTGAAGTAGGAAAATTGGAGGGCGATTTGGCCAATGTCGTTCGGCTACAAGAATCTGCTTCCCCAGTTTTAGATATTAGTAAGCTGGAGGAGAAGGTGAAGTGACAAGGGTACCAATTAGAGGTGAAGGATGCCAAAATTCTACAATTGGAGGCTCAAGTTCGGGAATTGGGAGCGGATAATGAAGATTTATCGGCGCAGTTGAAGATTAATCATGTGGATTTATCGGAGGAGGATGAGGACGTGCCATTAGAGCCAGACGCAGAGGAACCTCCTACGAATCCAAGAATATTCCAATCTCAGGAACCAGCCTCATAACAAGTTTTACCGATTTTGTGTTTGCGAGGACGCTGCACAGTTAGGAGTGGGGCTATGTAAAATGGGTAGGAATTTTAGGATTTACAATACATAGTTTGTAGAGTTAAGAGTAGGCAGGAAGCCGATGAATAGCCAGTTTAGAAGGCAACATGGGTAAGGGAGTTAGAAAAAGTGGTTATCATTGGTTGTGTAGCGGTTAATATCGATTGGGATAAGTATAAATTGATTCGGACAGTAGCAATAAGAGCCAGACTGTGATAGTGCTGAGCCGGGATAAGCTTGGTGCTACCTCTTGTTAATTTTTAAAAGAAGGATATCAGATAAGTGCTGAATATTGTAAAGTGCAATTCTATAATGAAGCAATGAAGGAAAGAATTGATTTATAATGAAAGATTGAGGATGTACTGATATGCTGAAATATCAGTGGAGAAATATAAGTGAAAAATTGGAAGTGGAGAATTGGAGATGTTTTATGAAGAATGAGTATGAATGTGAGAAAACTATAATATATTGAGTATTGAATCAAGGGTGATCCACGAGAGGAAGTCCGTGGAGTTTGGATTGTGCGAAGTGAATTATTAGGAGTGATAGTCAATTTCGGAGTATTCCTATGTTTGGAGTACAGGATAATTATGCTATATTTTGAGATATCGCAGTATTACATATTGTTGTCATAAAGAAAGAGAAGAGGAGAGGTAGTGAATACTTGAGTTGGATTATTGCTTATGATATTTTATTGTTAACAGAGTTATTGGTAGTATAAGGGAAATATTGTAACAAAATTGGGATATTTTAGTGTAATCAAAAGGCAGTTAGTAGTGTGATTCTAACAGTTTAATTCAATGCAAATAGTCTTTCTCTGTGTTTGAATCCTTTTTTACAAATTTACTCTGAGCATTATTAGTAGAGTAAGTGAGACGGACAACAACAACACTTGTCATCAGTTCCACTGGCATATATCTTGCCACCGAACTATGTGTTGTTCGATCAGCCCATAATACATAAGATAGAAGTCGAGGCCATTCTCTCACTCTTCCATTATAGGCTTTGACTAAGGCTTTTACAATTGGTGGGTGTCCACGTTCACTGTTTGCATTCTCCTCTGGATTATAAGCCGTTGTTGTGGTGGAGAAAATCTGCCTTAAGAAAGCGCCGAGCTTCTGGCTGCAACTAAATACTCAATCAAGATCCAAAATAATAAAACCCTCAAAATTTTATAAAAGTTTTTCTTTTAGGGCTATTACATCCAATACATAAGTCTTATTTTACAAAAATACTCAACTATATCAAAATACTCTAAACCCTCATTCACCCGTAGGAGAGGAATTTTTTTCAAACTTCATTAACCTATAACTCTTAATCTAACCGTTCAAATCCGCTAAAACTTCACATGAAGTACTGATGTGCTTTTAACAATTAGTACAACAAATCATGTGTGGGCTGCAAGTTATGCATGTGTGAGCATTAATAAAAATAATATATATTACATAGCTCTAGCAAATCAAGTCTATCGCTTCGCAACAATTTCTAAAATGAATCAATAATTTTGATGATTGATAGCTACCTCCACCAAATTCTGGCTGGTGTTATCAGGAGAAAAGAGATTCGAATCCTTAACCTAAGGTTTTAGAAACCATTGTTCTACTACTGAAACTATTTCAACTGTTGATTCTTTATTGATCTTTAGATATTGTAAAAATCCTAACAGTAGCTTTAAACCCTTGTTTACAAATATCCATATATTAAATTCTTTATATCTCATAAATCCAATGTCCAAATGCTATGAAACTTTGATGTATAGCTTCTTAGCACAAAGATTCACCTTCTTGCAAATTCTTAGACAAAAATTCATCTAGAAACTCAAGATATGGCAAAACCCATCACTATGAATAAAATAGCCTACTTACTGCCTTGGAATTCAATCTGCTGTCTTTGACTCCCAATAACTCCTTCTTTAAAAATTGTATTGTAGAAATTCTTCCATATTAAGTGTAGAACTTGAAATCACCTCTCTAGCTGCACCTTGTGATCTCCAAAAGCTCTCATACAACTCCTCCAATCCTCAAAAGAGTGACAGTAGGTACAATTTGTACACCCTAATTTCAAGCACCTACTTCTCCCTTATAAAAACTTCAAATCTCTCATTTTTTACACCAAAATTGTAGTCCAAAAAATAAGCTTTTTAACCCTAGTCTTTTTTTTTCCAAATGGCCTGCTTGAAGTTACCAAAACTCTTGTTCTTGTTGCAGGCAGCCTCCTCACAGCCTATTGGGCATGACCATTGACTAATAAAAATGAAGAACTTCATCCCTTGTCTTCATTCATCCTCACTTTATCTTCATCCTTTCAAATAGGCCTATTAGTAATTTAACTCTTCTTCTTTAGATCCCAATTGCCTCTCAAGGTTTTATACTAAATATTTTAGTTCTATATAATTTAAAAGCCATAAATAAACTAAGTAAAAATCAAAAATAAATTTTCTTATACCAACTCCCTTTAATTTATTTTACTAATCATTCTAACATACATCTAAATCTATAAATGTGTAATAATTTGACTCCACATCTCTTAAAGAATTCAAGAGCTTCATGTGCATTTAGTTCTCTACGATCTGCAATGATCTTTCCTACACATCCATAGCGACAAATAACATCCTCAAGCAAAAATCTGCAAATCCCTTTTGTAGATTTCTTCCTTAAAGCCCTGCCTTCCACTTGATTCGATAAATCTTCACGAGCCAAAACTAAATACCTTATTTGCCATAATTCCATTGGCATAATAACCAAATCCACAACCCATTTAAAATGAATGGTCAATAGATATGTTGGATGTAAACCATCTCGATGTCATATATTTGAATACATTTGACAAGTTATACAAGATTCTACAAATGAAGTTATATCTTGATATATATTCTTCTACCAATACCATTCCTTCAATTTAACAAAAGTAGCCCAGATTCTTCTATAACCTGTCCATAAACTATCATGAAATTTCTTGAGTAGTTTTTGTTGACCTTCTTTAATACCTACTATTCATCATGGCATTCCAATGTTTGTTTTTGGCCTCTTTTATAGAAATCCTCCTTGTAATACAAACTTGTATGCCTTTTTTTCTAATTTGTCTAAATTTTTCAACCAACCAATTAGCATGCTTGATTAATGTGCTCAAATAATGTCCAATATCCATTAAATCCCCTTCATAGTTTTTTTTTAGAAATGGCTTATTTTCCTTATTCAATTGTGAAACCAAATAAAACTTTGTACCTACATCATCAATATCCCCTATCATCTCATCTTCTCCATCATATCTTGCTCAAGACAATAGATCTGCTACGAAATTATCTTTTCCCGCAACATGCTCAAATTCTGGATTTAATGACTTGATATAAGTAATCCACCTCAACATTGTAATGTCTGGGGTTGTACAATTAATAATCATTCCAAGCAAAGGCAAACAATTTGTTTCAACCACCACTATTGTACCAATTAAACAGTCCTTTTCAGCTTTCATAGCTAAAATAATTCTCCATAATTTCCTTTTCACATAAAAATATGCACGTTGGCATATACTCAAAATCTTAGCTCCAAATCGAACTGCAAATCTATGCTCATTTGAATCATCTTGACCTACAGCCCATCCAATGGTAATTGGACTAGTATCCAGTGTAAGAATCAGTGGTCTATTACTCTTATAATCAAATTTTTTCAATATTGGAGGTGATATTAATAATTTCTTCAACATTTGCATTGCTTTGATATGCTTTTCTTTCCATTTAAAATGATAACCTTTGCGTAATAATTCATACAATGGATCTGCTATATAAGCATAGTGAGGAATCCAAATGCAATAGAACATACATGCATCCAAAAACCTACGCACTTCTGTTAAAGAGTTGCAATCTTCTTTTATTCTTGCAATTATATCAACCTTGGCTGGATCTAGTTTTCTTCCATAAAATCCACATAAATGTCTAATAATTATAACTTCTCGTACTGCAAATGTAGATTTTATATCCGATAATGTAAGATGAACTCCCTCAAGTCGAGTCAATATCCTTTCACAATCTTATATATGATCAATAACATACTTGTGACACCCCCTCTTATCTAAAGTTTCATCCTTGTCATCTTCTTTACACCCTTTTATAGAAACATCATCTAGAAAAGGCATAGTCTTCTCAGGAATAAAATCCCTCAACACCTTATTCATTCCATTCATCATATGTGCAACTGAGTTAGTAGCACCTTGAGGAAGAGTACACATTCTAACTAATCTAAGTGGCGTTCTCATCATTGTCATGTCTCTATTCTCTTTTGCAAGTTTAAATTGGTCATAGCCTGAATACAAGTCACCCATTGAATAGATTGCCCTTCCTACGAATGCTTTAGCAAATTCATCTACTATCGGTTCAATTCCTGCATTCTTGATAGTCATTGCATTTACTCACTGCATATCTTGAATAAATCATAATGATCCATTTTTCTTAGACATTGTAAACCATCGGCTAGAATATGGTGCAAAAAAAGGCTCCAAAATCTTCAACTTCATCTTTTCTTGCAATAATTCCACCAAACTTGGCAAATGCACCCTTGGTATTAGAATTGGCCTCAAATTCCAAGGTACATGTAGTATAGTAAAAATAACCATTGGAATTACAATATTTGGATCCACACACCCAATTTCATGAAATTCAAAGGGAAATGATTTACCTTGTTTTGCTAGTATTTCTTTAAAGCATGCAATTTCCTCTAGTAACAAAGAACCGTCAGAATCAATCTTCAATTCTTCAAAAGTCTCTTCAGTAAACTTATGCCCAATATTTCTTGGATCCTTTAAGCTCTTTTCCCTTGATGCTTCTTCTGTCTGTTCTTTACAGTCTTTTGGCAAAGGTCCAGCAACGGGTTTCACCTTCTTATCTATTGTCTTATATTTTGTTTCAACCATAACTTTTGGTGTTTGAAAAGATTCAATCATATCATAAACTTCCTTTAAATGAATCTGTATAATTTTATCATCGTCACTTGATCCAATAGATGCAATCAATTCCAAAGGATCTTCTAATCCATTTTCTTCATAGATACCAATAACCTTTTCATCATCTTCTAATATTTTTAATCCATATAATTCCTTTTCAATAGCACATAATCTTTTTCTCTCATTTCTTTTTAAATCTTCAATCCTCTTATACATAACACTCCCATTCTCAAGAATGCTAATAAATCCTATATCAAAGGTACATATATCTTGCGAGAGTACCTTCCTTTCTGTACCTCTATAATCCCGCTTTATAGTGGTACTCTTCAAAAATCCGTAAATTGTTCAACAACTCTTAGCAATGGTTCTCTCTCAATCTATCGGGATTGCATCCATAATTTGGGAGAACAGTAAAAAATTATACTGCCCTTCTTCCATCTTCACTACGAATCCGTGCATAAGCTGATCCATCATCAAGTACTTTTGTTTCCATTCGAGTTGCAATTATATATGGTTGTCCCAATATAAGAGGATAAGTTGTTACATCTTGAACAAAGAAATTTTGTTCTATTGCCACTTCACTAATCTGAATCTTCACATCCGTGCAAGCACCATACAATTCACCTTGTGTATTATTAGCTGCCCTTATTATCCATCCATGCTCCATATTAATTGGCCACTTTTGTTTCATGTAAAGATCCTTAGACATAAGATGTATTTGTGAAGCGTGGTGAATCAAGGCAACAACTAGCTCATCCATATCTCCAATCTTTACTAATGCTTTTGTGGTTGCTTTAACCCAATGCTTTCGAGTATAATGACTCAAAATTTCTTTCTCCTTATCATTTGGATCATTAAAGCGTATTTTTTCATTGTAACTCCTTTCTCTACTTGTTCATTGTTTGCAACAATTACCAATTTCATCTTCTTAATCTCACATATATGAGCATCAAAAGCATGATTTGATCCAGCTTCATCCATTAATTGCCTTTTTGCTTAATGTTGTCAATAATGACATCATGGAATTCTTTCTTTGTAATACCAAATATTTCCTTCAAGGTAATTCAACTTTAGCATTGAGGACACGTTCTTCAAGCACCCCCTTTAAATCTGTTGCTGCTTCAATATCAGAAAGATATTTGTAAGCCATTGACTTATCTTTTTTTCCTAAGTCGTTTGATTTTTTTTTTGAAGATATTGAAGCATCTTTTGTTGGTAATTCTTGTGATGCCATCTCACGAGCCTTATCTCTCCGAATTTGCCTTTTTGAAGAGTTCTCTTCTCTTGTGTCATTGGGATCTTATCTTCTCTTTTCTTCTATCAAGGCTTCATGTTGATTTTTAGTAATATAGGCATATACTAATAAAGCTTCTATAGGATCCTCCCAATCTGTTGTCATACTGCATTTACGTGCAATATATAAAAATATTAAATATCTCGTATCTATTGTTAGCATATGTGTGAATGCTAGAGGTTATTTTAGAAGATATTATAAGGAGAGGATTTATTATAGCCACTTAGTTAGTGAATTAAGATGGCTATATGTTTTGTTCCTTATTTATATCCTAGAATAAACTCTTTACCAGAAGAAAAGAATGGTTGTTTTATCTTTCTTGTTGACTTTTGAGATAGAATGGACCTTATGAGGGGTAAGAAAGAAGAGCATGGGGTGAATAAGGCCCATACAATAGGATTTGGCTGCCCATGTGAGCGTCTCATAGTCTAATATGGAAAGAAAGGGAGATATACTCCTCTTGCTAGACCGAGAGGGGAGGCAGTTTTGAGTGGTGAAATTTGGAGAGAGATAGCTCCGTGGTGATAGAAGAATTTGTAATGAAAATTGGTAGGTGTGTTCTTCAAGTTGTGAGGATTCTAGAACCTACTTACTTGCTTGTTTTAGAGTTGTGAGAAAAACATTATGCTTGTTTTAGTAGAGTAGGGTTTGCTGCCACCCGATGAAGAGGGGCAGAAATTTCGAGCTACTACTGCAAGTTTGATTTCGACTCTTTCAAAGTGAAATTTATAGAGAGTGTGGAAAATTGTGTTAGCTTTCTATCAAGACATCTCTTGTAGCATTTGGAATTGGAGAGCAAAAGTTGTGAGCTTGAGAGTGGAAAAGGGTTTGCTGCCACCCGATTAAGAGGGGCAGAGACTTTTGTTCAACCACCCAAGTCGGACAGTCTCTTCAATCTTTTTGATATTTTAGGTGCTTATAGTAGCTTGTGTAAGCTTTCCACAAAATAAAAAATCAATACATTTGGAGCTTTGATGGAAGTTTATGAGCCGTGAAGTGTCAAAGAGGGCAAATTGTTGCTAAGGTTTGAAGATTAGAATAAACTAGCTACAAAATTTGGAGTTTGAGAGGCATGTATGCAAAATTTTAGAATAAGTTAGATGATGAAGTGAGCTTTCTAAAAAGCTATTGCATGTCCAATTTGGAAAAGGGAAGTGATCACAACGATGGCTGAAGTGAAGAGGAGCTTTGCTGCCTTTGCATTCGCTTGGAAATTTTAGTGCCTACTTCTTTTAGCCATAACTTTTAAATGGTAAGTCATGTATTTGTGAAATTTTGAAATATTTTACAATGGATTATTTGCTTTCTATAGACTATAAGCACGCTTGATTTGACCTTTGAATGAATTTTTGGTGATTTATTTAGTTTTAGCTTGTTGTATGACTTTTATTCTTCATATGCGGTTGTATTTTGAGGTATACTTGAATACATACATACTTTGCTTATATCTTTCATACAAGTATATATACTTATATTTATAACAAGTATTTATACAAATATTTTACAATTATTATACATAATATTTGTATAAGTATTTATATAAGTATTATACCAAGGATTATATATTATTTTATATAAGTATCTATATAAGTATTTATACAAGTATTATTCAAGTGTTTATTTTTTATACTTGTACAAGATTTGTACAAGTATAATACAAGTATAATTTGAAAATTTGAACAAATATTGTTTAAGTATAGAAGATACTTGCACGGCTTCCTCTCATGTTCCCTGCTAGTTCTAATAGCAGCTAGGAACCCGGCGTTTTCTCAAGGCAAATTCTCTCTACCCGACACCGTAGTTCCACAAATTATTGTAGTAGTCCTTAATAAAGCTTTTTGTGGCATCTTCTTCTTATGCATTGTGGAAATGATAGAAGACCAAACCCTACTTGGTTCAATATTTCCAGAAAATTCTTGCTTGCCATTGTCATCCATCCTAGTACCATAATTTGGAATTTCCATTACCGCAATCCCATTTGCTATCAAGTAATCCTTAATCAATGCTTTCATACCTCACTTACTGAAGTTGGTTTGGAAAATATCACCTGTATCTTTTAACGCCACCTTTCCATCTTTTCAAAAAATAATACCTTATTGGATCATTTCATTGAACTCACCACAATCCTTTCGAGAATGGGAATCATCATCACACTAGATGCATCTTTGCACATATCCTTGCTTAAAAGTGGATTTTAAATTCATTGTAGAAGTCTTCTCCTGAAGCCTTGCATATTTAATTTGAAGATCCCGCATCTCGCGTATAAGTTCTTCAATCCCCATATCTTCTTTCTTTGATGTAGTTGTTGAAGGTTGAACAATGGATACCATTAATTGTGAAGTAGGCACTTGCATTTTAGGTACCTGCATTATTTTTTGGGTACCAGCCCTGTCTTTCCTCTTTTTTTTTTTTGCTAGAAACCCTACTACATCCTTGACTTTCTTCCAATTTATTGTCAATCCTTCATTCTCTTCTTTATCTTCAAGAAAAACCTCCAACCTTTTTTGTAATTCTCCATCTGCTACAAAATAATTCTACCTTGTTTGGTTCGAAGGTTATCTTTTCTGCTGGTGATAATTGAGAATATTGTCTCTCAAACTCCCTTAATAATTTAGTAGCTTGCAATTTCTTATTAGGGCGCTCAATCCATTCCAAAAATGATTTCTTAGTGACTCAATCAGAGTCTTCTAAGAAATATTCATCAACTTGTGAAAAGGCCCTCCAGAGCTTCATATTTACTTTGTAGCTTCAAATTTCATGTTTTCATATATTTGAATTGATAAGTTCAAATAATAAAATCATGTCTTTTTTCGAGACTCGATTCAATTCTATTTCTTGCATATAACACCTCAAATACTTAGATATGTCCTTCCTGTCAAATTGATCAACCTTGTTAACCACTACTTGCAGTGCTTTGATTGCTAAAGCCTCCTTATAATCCTTGCCCTGTTACTATTGCATAATTAATGTAAAGGCTTCAAAAAAATTTACAATGTTCAGATCTACATACATACCTTGTCCACCAGAAGAAGCTCCACTAGAAGATCCACTTGTAACTCCATCCAAAGCGCCATCAATAACTCCAAATTCCACCTTCTTGCTTTCTTGAGCCATTAATTTCAAAAACTATAAACAAAAGCCAATACCTTCTATTCCAAACTTTCACGTCGGGTTCACCACTAATGTTGTAATACGTATTGTCTTATTCAGGACTGCACCAGGCACCTAGTTGTAGAAGGTAAAATAATGTTTACAAATAATCAAGAAACCCTAATAGGTTTCATCCATGTATGAAGAATATAATTCAAACTTCAATTCAAAAGTGTTTAAAAACACTCCTCTTAGTAACATCAACCATACATATACCCCAATAGCCTTGTTTCTTTTATAATTAAGCAATTTTTTTTTTCTTTACAAATCCTAATACAAATCAGTGAGCTTTGACAAGCTATAACTTTTAATTTGACTGTCGACTTAGTGTGAACTTTTGCACACAAATGCTAGTATAAGCCTTCTACATGCTTAGAAAAATTTAGCTCAATCTAATTTACAGATTGCAAGAAAATGCCTAAAAAGCGCATTGATGACACTCGGCCGCCAACTTGAAGATTGATGCAGAAACTCCAGTGCTGATTTCTCCTTCTTCCATTATTAACTTCAACTCAAACTTGATATATAGCTTGATCTCTAAGTCTTCTATCACCATGCCAAAATTTACATTGATCCAATTTGTAGATCTTTAGTTATTACAGAAATCCTATCCAACCCTAAACTGCCAACTTCCGACAACTCTTTGTATCAAAATCTAAATATCTCCTGATTGCAATGTTAGATTAATACAAAATTTTGTATATACTTAGCACATCCAATAATCCAAAAAATATTAAATTTTAAATCATAGATGCTATACAAATTGCACGAATCACTCAAGAATGCAAACCATCATTGTCTTATATAAAATCCAAAATACCAATATAAACCATGATTTTGAACAATGATTGAAAAGTCATCCAAAATCCTATGGTAATAAGCTTAATGTCTTTGGAATAGGCTTCAAGCTAGCTATCCAACCTAAAAACCTGATGTGAAAAAAACCCTGTAGTTTGCCCTAGGCGACTATTTTTGTGGCCAGAGGTCTGATTTCGACCCTGTCCTACAAACGGCCAACCCTTGGGTATCAATCCAACCTATTCTAGGGATTTTATATCTTGACCCTACCCTCAACTTAATCCTAGTATCAATCATGCTAGTAATTTATCTTTTTTACCATATTTTTACTATTTAATGGCCTTTCTAAAGTAGTAAAAGAATTACTACAACCTAGAAGGTAAAATTACTAACTAATTCTTGTCTACTAGCTATTAAGTGAAGAAAATAAACTAAGAGGCTTTCATAAAAATCTTGTTAAAATATGTAAAATTCTTGTTGAATTAAAAATAGAGTATTAATTAAAAATTCATTTTTAATCATATTTTCACCATATAATCGTGTCACAATACGACATCGGTACTTTATTAAGCTCAATCTTCCGAGAATAATACTTCAAATATTTAGAGATGTTTTTCCTTTCAAACTGATCTAACAACTCAACAACAAATTATAAGGCTTTGGTAGCCATAGCCTCCATATGCTCCACTGCTTGTTGTTACTACATATAAAGAACAAATGCTTAAAACATTTGAGCTATAGCAGGATCAAGCTGCATTCGTGATGCTCCACTATAGTTTTCACTACTATTTCCTTGTTCCCCTGCCATAATAAAGACCAAAATATTTCTTCAAAACTCCCCACCCCAGATGTTTCACGTCGAGTTCACCAATATGTCATATGATGTGGCCTTCTATCTAGGAATACACTGGGTACCTGGCTGTGGAGAGTTTATTTGAAACTTGATGGCAAAAATCCAACAGGTAATTTGTCCTTAATAAAAAGGACAAATAATACAACAATCTCACAAAAGAGAAGTTATATATATATAAAACCTCTTGTATTCAAGTAAGTTTGTACAAAAAGGGTTCAAATTTCCACCAAAACCCTTCAAAACTTTATTCACCTACAAGGACTTATTTCTTACTAAACTTTAGAGTCCAATAACTCTTGATCCAACCATTCAGTTTCTAAAACATTTAATTCAAAGTGTAGATAATCCTCTTAAGTTTCACCACAAAAAAGAATCAACTATAAATTCTTTTCCAATCGTTTGATATCTCAAAACCCCTAGCAGGTGCTTAAATCCCTAGCTCAGAGATACCCGAGCACTATTTTCCTTATATCTCACAAATCCAAAATCCTAATGCCACAAAATTTATGCACATAGTCTTGTGACATAAACATATACACTCTTGAAAATTTTGAGCCAAAAATATATAAAATTGTCTAAGATATAGCTCAAAATGTAACCACTATGTAAGGAGGTCACTTACTGCCATTAAGTTTGTAAGCACTAACTTCAACTCCCAATATCTCCTTCACCTTAGCTTGGATTTTATTACATTGTATATGAAAAGTGTAGCCAAGAAAGTGTTCTCTCCAATTCCAGTCGCCGATCTTTGATTATTCTCTATATGCGCGAGTTATATCTAAAAGAGTGATAGTAGATCCAAAATCAACACCTTAACTTTGTGCGCCTATAACTTCTTCATTAAAAGTGAAAATCACACAAAATTTGCACCTAAACCAGATCCAAAAACCTAAACCTTATGATCCGAGCCTTTGATGTTTGACTCCCTTCCAAAAACAAACCCTAACTCCTAATAAACCCTCGGGCAGCCTCCTTGAAGCCCATTGGGCATGATTTTTGACCAATTAGAATAGAGATTTCTATCATCCACCTCTTTTCATCCACATAGATGGCCAAACTATCTTTTTTACACTAAAAACCCTTTTCTAATCCTTCTTATAAGATTTACATACTTGGTGCTTTAAGCACCAAATAAAAGAAGTAAATAAGATCTTAAAGATCACCAATGTTTAACATGGGTGACTTAAGATATATACAAGTTACTATCAATATAAAATTAACTTCAAAAGTCACTACTAAAAAAAGGTGTATAAACAGCGTAATTATCTTTTTATGAATTATACAATGAAATTCCTAATCGCATCCTATAATGATAAAAATCCTATTATAACTTTAACCCCAGCTATATAGTAAATTATCGTTAAATATATTCTTTTAATTTTTCTTTAGTAGCCAAGCACTACACGACAATGGTCCAAATTAATGTTTTGAAACTTCCGCAAAGTATTATGTTGGTTATTTAAATTGCTATCATAAACAAATATCCAATCACCTTCTTCAATTGCTTTAGGCCTCAATTGATGTTGTTTATCAAACCAAGCCTTATTCCTTAGCCTTATTTTTTATAATCTTTTTAATGCCAATTCCACATCTTCTAATCTTTGTTCAAGTTCTGCGGTCCCCAGCCATGCGATAATTCTTATAACGTAATCCTATCTTTAAAAGACAGCATATTCCATTAATAGCAGATTGTAATTGGCATAATAGGTTTTTGACCTGTCATGAGTTCATTGGCGTATATTTCATAATTGAATTATATATTATTTGATCAATCCGTAATGTATAAGATGAAATTGAAGCCGATAACTTATTTTTGTATTTAGAAGCTTTTAATCAGCTTTTACGATTGATGGTTATTAGCATTAACTCCTTTTGCTTCTAAATTACAAAAGCAAATAGTTAATGATAATTTAAAACATAATCTCTTCAAAAAATTTCTGACTGCTTGTTCATTCAATTCTCTAATCTGCAAATTGTCTTTGTTTAAGCCATGTAAAATAATGGATATATATAAAAAGCTATAAATTGCTCAATAAACTTTGTCATGTTCTCTGCTACTATTATCCTGAGACGTACTTTAGCCCATCTTAGAACTTTTGTAGTCTTCTAGAACCAGAATCTTTCGTATTCAGATCTCTTTCGTAGATTTTTAGGTTTTCAAATCTTATCGAGCTTATAGAGAAGATATTGAATCTTAGAAGGTCTAATAGGACATAAGGCCTCATAGTATAAATAAGAGGTAAGATTGAGGAACACCTCAATCTTGCCAATACAAGTCTTGGAATAATTCAGAGTATAGCCTTATTTTTGATATTAATCTAGTTTCTTATTCTTGATCTAGTTCTTGTTCTTGTCCATCTAGTTCCTGGTTCTTGAAATTATTCTAGTTCTGATTTCTTACATTTAGTTCTATTTCTTGTACCCTACTAACTTTACATCACTTGGCGGTTTAGCAGGTATACATAATCACTGCTCAGGCTAGATCTCTTGATAGAGAGTGGATTATCCTTCTTCAAGATACTATTACGTTCTAGAGGAGTGCGGACTACCCTCCTCTAAACTAATATGTTTACTTGTTGTAGTTGATTTTTTTTTAGAAAGAGTGGATTATCCCTTTCTTAAGTTATATCATTACATTTTAGAGGTTGCAGATTACCTTCTTCTAAACTAATTGTCTCAAAGTATTCCTTTTAGTATAAAAAATACTGACGGCTTATCGATTTTTTCTTTTTAAGATGGAAATAGTCGAGGTTAATGGAGGTCGTCTCTAAGCGTAGAATAAATTGGCAAGACTTTTGCGAGATCTTTGAACCCTATTGAATACAATACAAGAAGAAATGACATTCTTCGACAATCCAAGAAAGAAATCGCAAATGGAGCAAGTATTTGAAGAAACTAAGTGAGAGATTCATAATTTACAACAAGAGATTATTTGATTAAAAAAAACAAGCAATAGATAAGCTATGCACACAACTTCTCTAGAAGTTCCAAGGGTTGTTATAAAAGAGCCAAAAGCTAGTATGCTTGATAAGTTTGATGGAATAAGATCCAACTTTCGAGGATTTGTACAATAAGTGCGACTTTACTTACGACTATATCCATCTCGTTACCTAGATGGATTCACTCAAGTTGCTTTTGTGGGCATCTTTTTATCAAGAAGTGCTCGATCATAATTTGCACCACTATTAGAAAAGAATCCTTTGATCTTGTACAACTTAGAAGCTTTTATGGAAAGATTTACTGCTACATTTGGAGACAGTGATCGAAAAAGGGTGGCAGAGAGGAAGATCCAAAATCTACGATAAAGACAATATTCAATTATAATTTATGTCGCAAAATTTCAACAACTTACTTGTGATCTTGATTGGAATGATAAGGCTTTTATGACTCAATTTCATTATGACTTAAAGGATGATGTAAAGAATTTATTGATCATGATGCCAAGAGTTGAAAGCTTAGAGGAACTCATAGCTCAAGCTATTACTTGTGACAATTGCTTATTTGAACTACGACAAGAAAGGCGATCAATTTTCAGCAATACCTATCAAGGTACGATTGCTACATCTTCAAGACTATTGGAAAAGCCATTAATATATCCTGAATCTATGCAGATTGATATGACTCAATTCAAGCCATTAACATTAGCGGAAAAGACTAGATGTTGACAATAGAATTTATGCCTATATTGTAGAAGATCCAATCATAAGGCAGCAAATTGTCCAAATAAGTCTAGAGAATTCAAGGCACGAGGTATAATATCCGAATTAGAAAGGTCAAAAAACGAAGATGTCGAGCCACAGTAGGGACCTTGCGATTGGATATCCCCGAATCTAAAGTACGAGAAAAAGGTCTCTTTTTACCTCCAGATCCAACATCTTGTTTTATATTTTCTGTATAAATAAGAACCTTGAAACAAGAAATTTCTGCTAAAGTCCTTTTAGATACTGGAGCCTTAGTATGCTTCATAGATAAGGATTTTGCAACCAAGCACAATCTACTACTTGTAAAGAAGACCCCTCCTGCACAAGTTGAAGTCATTGATAGATGAAACCTTACATCAAGAGATGTTGTCGAAGAAACCCAATCATTGGAAGTGATACTAGGAGATCAAGTATCACAAATTGTTTTAAATATCATTAGATGTCTCACAAATCCTATTGTCATTAGACTTCCTTGGTTTGAGCTACATAATTCTGATATTGATTGAAGTATGCGAAAGATTTTCTCAAGATCGATACATCAAAAGAAGAAACGAGGTACTGCTCTATTTCTTAAAGCTAAAGCATTTATGCAAGCAGCAAAAAAAAAAAATGCATTTGCATTGTATGTTATCTCCATGAAAGATCAAACGGAGCAACTACAGCAAAAAATTCCTAATCAATATCTCGACCTGAAAGACGTATTTGAAAAGAAAAAAGCAGACACATTATCCGAACATCATCCTTATGATTGTGCAATGAAATTACAAGATGGAGCTCAACCTCCATTTGGTCCAATTTATAATCTGTCAAAAATAGAGCTTACAGCCTTACGAGAATATATTGATGAAAATTTACCTAAGAATTTTATTCGACATTCAAAATCGCCTGCTGGAGCTCCTATATTATTTGTGAAAAAAAAAGATGGTTCCTTACGTATGTGTGTTGACTATCGAGGTCTAAACAAGGTAACTATAAAAAATTGCTATCCATTCTTGGTAATCACCGAGTTATTGAACCCCGATTAGGATATGAGATTTTTCAGATTGATTTGAGAGGTGCCTACAAACGAGTGGGGATTAAGGGAAGGAGATCGATGGAGGCGACATTAGCGAGGTATGGACATTTACGAGTCTGATGTTATCTTATTTTGGACTTCTAGAAAATCTCGCTGGATCTTCCAACATGTTATGATGATGTCTTTACCCACAAAGAATCTTAAATGACTTTTGTAGTCATCTCTTTGGGCGATATCTTGATCTTCCTAAGAATGAAAAAAGGCATAATAGTATCATGTGGAAGATATTAAAAGCTAGAGAAAGTGGATTATATGCCAAATTAAGAGAAATCCTTCTTTCCGCTAACCATCGTTAAATTTTTGAAATGAGTTCTTTCAAAAAATGGGATTTATTGGATCAAAAAGAAGATACAAGCTGTTGTTGTAGAGTGGAAATGACGTCATCAATCAGAGATGTACAATGTTTCTTGGGATTTGTAAATTTTTTCAGAATCTTCATCAAAGATTATTCCAAGATTGTGGCTCTATTAACGCGACTCATAAGCAAGAACAAATTTATTTGGCATGACAAGGATGAAGAAGCATTCAAGAAGCTAAAAGAATCTTTCACTTACTCTGTTCTATCTTTGTATGCGGATCTAAAGCCATTTGATACGGAAGCAGGATGCCTCGGATGTTGAATTGGAATCCTCTCAAGCGGTGATGATGGTCAGCACATCCGATGCGTTCAGCCATCCAAAAATTTTTATTTGCGAGATATTAGTCACAGATCCGTAATGAAAGAATTATTGGTAATTGATACTTTTTAAGAATGGCATGCATTTATTTTTAGTATTTCAATAGCGAATCATGATATATCACAAACCGCAAAAAGCTGAAATATTTATGAGTTTCGAGTTAAATTGTATAAATGAGCGATGGGCGTGTCGTTATCGATTTGATTTTGTATATATCGTCTAGGAAAACTTCAAAGAAAACCAGATGCCCTTTCTTGACGATCATATCTTGTACCAAGAATAGGAGACATTGTATTGGATCAACAAAAATCAAACATGTTGAAGCCGTCCAATTTGCAGTTAAAGACATCGACGATATCTACCAATACAGATACAACTCTCAAGATGGAAATCCAGAAAGCAATGAAGATAGATCTATTTATAAAGAACATCCAACAACATTTAAAAAATGTACATGTGGAAGAAGATAATAATTTCAGATTGGAAGATGGATTGTTATACTTCAAGAATCTCCTATATGTTCCTCCAAGACCTACAAGACTTCAAATCCTTCAAGCTCGACATGACCTTCCAACAGCTGGACACTTTGGCTTCAATAAGACCTTGGAATTGATATCAAGAGACTATTGGTGGCCTCAAATGTGGAAATTGGTGAAAGAATTCATCCAATCATGCAAAATTTGTGCGCAAACAAAGATTCTAAGACACCAACCATATGGACTTCTGCAATCCCTTCTAGCTCCTAAGGGCCCATGGCAATTGTTATCTATGGACTTCATTACAAACCTCCTAATTTTGAATAGAAAAGATTCAATTTTTGTGGTGATAGATCATCTTACCAAGATGACACACTTTATCCTGTACAACAAGACTATTTTTGGGGAGGAAATAGCCAAGCTTTTTATTGATAACATTTACCAAATACATGGCCTTCTAATTGATATTATTTTAGATCAAGGATCACAATTTGTATCAAAATTTTGGACAGGATTATTTTGGCTTTTAAAGGTCAAGATCAACCTCTCATCCGCTTATCATCTTCAAATTGATGGTCAAACAGAACGAGTGAATCAGATCTTGGAACAATATCTTCGTTGGAGTATAAATTACCAACAAGATGATTGAACGGACTTTCTACCATTGGCTGAGATTGCATATAATAATTCCAAATATTCTTCAAGAAAACAAACTCTATTCTTCTTAAACTATGGATACCACTTTCGAGCAGATCCATTCCAAATTGAAGATGTGGGAAGCCCTGCTGTAGAGCATCAAGCTACTTATTTAAAAACCATCCATGAAGAACTGAAATTCCAATTACAAATAGCCCAAGATCAATATAAAGACTATACACACATTCATCGCAAGAACCAATTAAATTTCAAAGTAGGAGATCGTGTCTGGTTACTTCAACGAAATATACAAACAAATCGACCATCACAAAAATTAGACTATCAAAGACTTGGACCTTTTACAATTCTACACCAAGTAAATCTAGTAAGTTTTTGTCTCGAATTACCAAGTAGCATACACATTCATCCAATCTTTTATGTCTCACTTTTAAAAACCTATTATAAATCAAATATTGCTGGAAGAACTATTCCACCACCAATTCCAGTTGAAGTCAATCAAGAGATTGAATATAAGGTGGATGAAATATTGGATTCACGTATAAGACATGGACGATTGAAATACTTCATCCATTGAAAGGGCTATGGAGTTAACAAAAGAATATGGGAACCCTCAGATAACCTTAAGAATACACCTAAGAAGGTTTGCCAATTCCACCAACAATATCCTAAAAAATCTAGATTCAATGGTCATTGAAGATTTTGTGGACAACAATATCTCTTGGCTTCTAAATGACGCTTCTTATCAACAACAAAAGACCACTATAAAAAGAGAAGAGCCACACCAAGACTTGTACTTGTAATTTCTTTGGATAGAATAGATCTTGCTAGAAGCTTATTAGTTATCATGTCAAATCTTTGCGTTTCAAAGGAATTGCAGGAACAAGAGTCAGAAGACTCTTGTGGCATACAAGCACCTGGGGAATCATTGCAACTTTCACAATCTGCTAGGTTTGAATAACATGGACAAGATAAAGAAGGAGTATCCCAATGTCAAATAAGGCCACGCTTGGAGTCTTTGGAGATACGGCCTCATCACAAAAATCTTGATTCAAATACCCGAGTTTTGGTAATACTCCTTGAAGTTAGAAGGGTGATTCCAAATGGACCAGAAATTATGTTCAGAGGATGTTTTGAAGGTCGCAACGAAGAACAAATTCTTGGATGAGATGTTAGTCTAACAGAGGTTATATCTGGAGGTCCAATCTTCCAAGATCCCCTGTAGAGTTTTTAGAGTCTTCCAAAATCTTCCTCAAGCTTCTAGAATTTTCTAAGATACTCTTAGAAGGTCCAATAGAACATAAGGCCTTATAGTATAAATAAGAGGTAAGATTGAAGAGCACCTTAGTCTTGCCAACACAAATTTTGGAGTAATCCAGAGTGTTGCCTTGTTCTTGATATTAATTCCGTTTCTTATTCATGATCTAGTTCTTGTTCTTCTCCATCCAATTCTTTGTTCTTGAAATTATTCTGGTTCTGATTTCTTTTCTTAGTTCTTTGCTAACCTGCTAACTTGCATCCTTGACATCTATTTGGTTTGATAAATCTTCACAAGCAAAAACAAAATACTTTATTTGCTATAGTTCCATCAACATAATAATCAAATCTATAATCCATTTAAAATAAATAATTAAAAGATATGTTGGATTTAGACCATCTCAATGTTATATATTTGAATACATTTGATAAGTTATATAAGATTCTATAAATAAAGTCACAACTTGATATATATTCTTTCACTAATATTGTTCTTTCAATTTAACAAAAGTAATCCAAATTCCTCTATGCTCTATCCATGGACTATCATGAAACTCTTCGAGTAGTTTTTGTTGATCTTCCTTAGTACATACTACTTGTTGTGGCATTCTGATGTTTGATTTTGGCCTCTTTTATAAAAATCTTCTTTGTAATATGAACTCGTATATCTCTTTTTTTATTTATTTAAATTTTTCAATTGACCAATTGTCACAGACATATTGTCACAGACATATACATAGTTACCTATATGATCAGATAGAACTAGATAAAAAAAAGTAAAAGCAGGTTAATTCCATAATATCTTTAGAAAAACTTCCTAGAAACTTCATAGACGCTGCTTTGACTTTATAAGTGTCCATAGTAGACTTTTGGATTTGAAACTTGGTCAATAAGTTAGCCACATGTCGCACATGTTGGTAGCTTGAAGACCAAGCTAAATACGTGGCAAACATATAGGAAACTTGCCCTGCAAGTTCGACACGTGTCTTGCAACTTGGACGCGTGTCTTATAAATTGGATACGTGTTGGAGGTCCTATAGAACGTCGCCACTTAGCTCTTAGGTAGATAGTATAAATAGAGACAAGAGTGAAGCCTTCTTCACTCTTGTCAACTCCTTTCTTGTTTCTAGTTTGATTTCAAGAGTCTCTAGTGTCTTGTCTTTTGGCAATAGCCATTCCAGTTTCTTTTAATATATACACTACCTTGTTTCTATTTTGTTATATTTCTTTGAGAGTGTTTTTCACTTACTTATTTGCTTCCGTTGAATTCTTGTCCTTGACAGATTGACAAGAGTACACTTATAATATCAGAGCTTTGTCTTTTTTTGAATAAGAGTGGATTATCCCTTTCTCTTGACAAGACATAAGCGTGTTAGAAGTTGCGGATTACCCACTTCTAAATTGATATTGTTCTTAGCATTTTCTTTGTTATCAAGTATTTCTTTTTCTTTTGCCTTGAGCAATATCACATAGTTCTTTTCTTCTTAGTGTTATTATGGCAGAGCTTATCGAAATGAAGACTGCAATGGCACAAATGCAAGAACAATTAAGGGAGTTAATGCTTGCAATGCATCAACTCAATCTACCACCACAAGGAAGAACAAGAATAGCAGAAAGTGGAGATGTAGAGATGATTGGAGCTGCTTCAACACCTACATCAAATCACATTCCTTCTCCAATTGTAGAACACCCTGTAAGCGCCAAAGAACCAAGAATTGCCTTATCCGAGAAATTTGGTGGTACAAGATCAAAGTTTCGAGGGTTCATCAATCAAGTACAATTGGCAATCAAACTTCAACCGCAAAGCTATCCAACTCCAGGATCACAAGTCAGGTTTATTGGAACTCTACTTTCTGGTTCTGCATTATCATGGTTTTCGTCCTTTCTTGAACAATGAAATCCCATACTGGACAATTTGGAAGCTTTTTTGGTGGAATTTCGATCTATGTATGGTGAACACGATGCAGCTCGTGTTGCAACAAACAAGATCCGAATTTTATGACAAAGAAACCGCTCCGTAACAGTGTATGCTTCACAATTTTGATAACTTACAATCGATATCAAGTGGGATGATGCTGCACTCATCAGTCAATTTCTTTATGGATTGTAATATGAAGTAAAGAAATTGATGCTCAATTTACCTGATCCTCAAACATTGAGTCAAACAATCGATTTTGCTGTAAAGTGTGACAATCGACTTTTTGAGTTTCAATCCGAGAATCGTACAAGAAAAACTCAACGTTATTACTCAATGGCAACATCTTCACCAAATGTACATTCGAAAGTAGAAGATATGCAAATTGACGCAGTACATTTCAAACCTCTTACTGAGCAAGAAAAGATTTGTCGTCGCCAGGGAGGATTATGCTTATATTGTGGAGAACCTAAGCACACTGCTCAACATTGCCCAAAGAAACGACGCAACTATAAAATGAGGGGTACGGCGGTCAAAGGTGACAACATGTCGGAAAACAAATTTTTCCAGCTACAATAGGGACCGTGCAGCTGGAATCTTGTATAATTCCTAAAGAAGGTCCTATCCTCTCTTCAGAACCCTCTCCTTGTTTTATAATAGAACTATATTTAGGATCTAAAAACCACAAAGCCTCTGCTTTATTAGATTCAGGAGCATCACCATGTTTTTTAGATGAACAATTTGTTAGAAGTCGTAAAATACCTCTAGTACAAAAAACTAAACCTGTACATGTAGAAGTCATAGATGGTCGTCCATTGTCTTCTGGAGATGTCACTCATGAGACCCACCCTATAAAAGTAACAATAGACGGTCATAATAGTTACGTAACCTTTAACATAATTAAATCTCCGTCTAATCTAGTTATTTTAGGTCTATCATGGTTAAAAAAATATAATCCTAAGATAGATTGGAATTCTCGTAGACTTCATTTTTCTCAAAACATTATTAACACTTCCGTCGATCAAGTAAAAAGCTATAAGTCTAGTATAGTAAAACCCGTACTTATAGGTGCAAAAGCTTTTATGCATGAAGCAAAAGGAGGATCAATTTTTGCTATATATGCCACACCTGTCTCTGATAGTAAAAGCACTTCAAGTGGCTTTCCAAGCCAATACCAAGATTATTAAGATGTTTTTGAGAAAAAAAATGCCGATATCCTTCCGGAGCATCGTTCATATGATTGTTCAATTGATCTCAAGGAGGGATCTCAACCTCCATTTGGACCAATCTATAGTCTATCACAAAATGAGTTGGCAGAACTCAAAGAGTATATTGAAGAAAATCTGGCCAAAAACTTCATAGCCATTCCAAATCTCCTGCAGAAGCTCCAATTCTATTTGTGAAGAAAAAAGATGGATCGTTACAAATGTGTGTGGATTATCGAAGGCTTAATAAGATCACTATCAAGAACAAGTATCCACTACCTTTAATCTCCGGACTTCTTGATCAACTGAATCAAGCTAAGATCTATACAAAAATAGATTTACGAGGAGCATACAACCTGGTTCGCATCAAAGAAGGAGATGAATGGAAGACTGCATTTCGAACAAGGTATGGACATTTCGAATATAATGTTATGCCTTTTAGACTCACAAATGCACCAGCTGCTTTCCAACATCTCATGAACGATGTTTTTCATGAATTCTTAGATGATTTTGTTGTCTGCTACCTAGTCGACATTTTAATCTACTCTAAGAATGTAGAAGAGTACGAACACATTACTGCCTGTCAAGGTTACTAAAAACTTAGGAGAAACAGGTTGTACTAAGATCGAAAATACAGATTTCACATTGTTCGTTTCGACTTCTTGCGCTATAATCATATCAATAATGGCTTCCCATGATGGATCCAAGAAGTCCAAAGAATCATAGATCGAAGATTCTAAAATAAGAAGAGATGCTAATGCTTTCTGATTTGCCAATTACTAACGACCTCATCAAGGAATCCCTCGCGCGGCTCTTCCACTTACACGCTTCGCTCCAACGGGGTGAAGCTGCGTCCGTGGTTCGAAATAAAAAAGAACAAAAAGATCATTTGAAGCTTTGAAGATAGCTTTTATTTCTACACCAATCTTGTATCGCGTTGATTTTTTCAAAGCATTCTTTATGGAAACAGACGCATCTGACTTTGCTTTGGGCGCAGTATTGTCACAAATGGGAATAGATGACAAACTCCATCCAGTAGCTTTCCATTCCAAGAAATTTTTGACAATAGAGATCAACTACGAAATCCACGATAAAGAACTTCTCGCAATTGTGGATTCTTTTCAAGAATGGTGTCATTATCTAGAAGGCGCTTCTAGTCCAGTCACCGTATATACGGATCACAAGAACCTCGAGTATTTCATGTCAGCATGCGTGTTGAATCATCGTCAGGCTCGTTGAAGCATGTCTCTATCAAGATTCGAGTTCATTATTACATATCGGCCAGGAAAACAACAAGGTCTATCCGATGCACTTTCTAGACGTTCTTATCTTGCACCAAAAGAAGGAGATGCAACTTTTGATCAACAAAGAACGACTCTCTTGAAGCCGGAGCAATTTCATCTTCGGACAACGAAATCAACATTAACTGTTGATTCAACTTTTCTCAAGCAAGTCCAGTTAAATATGTCCTCAGATCCTCTTATTCATGAAATTAAGAATAATTCTTCTAAGTCTCATGATATTTCGAAGTTTGAATTTAAGAAAAATCTACTCTATTTTGAAGGGCACTTATATGTTCCAGAAGGTGAAGCACGATTACGTGTTCTTCAAGCTCGTCATGACTTCCCGGCAGCAGGATATTTTGGATACAATAAGACTCTAGAGTTGATATCTAGAGATTTTTGGTAGCCTCAAATGTGGAAGAGAGTCAAAGATTTTGTAAAAACATGTGATGTTTGTTCAAGATCAAAAACTCCTCGCCATCGACCCTACGGACTTCTTCAGCCATTACCCATTCCAGAACAACCATGGTCTTCTGTGTCTATGGATTTTATCACAGATCTTCCAAATTCAGGTTCTTATGACTCTATATTCGTGATAGTAGATCGTTTTACTAAGATGGCACATTTTATATCATGTAAAAAATCTATCAGAGGCGAAGAAATAGCTAAGCTTTTCCTTGACAATATCTACCGCTATCATGGATTACCTAAGGATATTATATTGGATAGGAAAACTCAGTTTGTATCGAGATTTTGGAGAACACTTTTCAAGATTCTAAAGGTGGATATAAAGCTATCTTTAGCTTTCCATCCTCAAACTGATGGACAAACGGAGCGCGTAAATCAAGTCTTGGAATAGTATTTGAGATGTACCATCAACTACCAACAAGATGATTGGACAACTCTTTTACCATTGGCAGAGTTTGCTTATAATAATACGGTACATTCTTCTACACAACAAACATCTTTCTTTACCAATTATGGTTACCATCCACGACTTGATACTTTTGACTATTCGAAAGTTGACAATCCTGCGGCGGAAGACTTGGTAAATCATTTGTCAGAACTACATACAACAATGAAGGCACAATTAAAGGAAGCTCAAGAACGACAAAAGATAAACGCTGATGCGTATCGAAAGGAACAACCACAACTCAACGTAGGCGACAAGGTATGGCTACTTCGTCGCAATATCAAGACTTCGCAACCTTGTGATATGTTGGACTATTGTAAGCTTAAACCTTTTCGTATTTTTGAACAAATTAATCCAGTTGCATATCGATTACACCTACCAGAGTCTATGAAGATCCACCCTGTATTCCACGTGTCTCTTCTTGAACCATATAAGATAGTGAACATACCAAGAAGAAGACAAGTGCCACCTCCTCCTATAAAAGTGAACAATAGTGATGAATTTGAAGTAGAAGAAGTCTTAGATTCAAGGCGGCGCCGAAATAGGTTGGAATATCTTGTTCACTGGCATGGATAGGATATTAGTGAGCGCACATGGGAACCAGCAAAAAATCTGGCGAATGCAGCGAGGAAGGTGGAGACTTTTCATCAACAACATTCATCGAAATCAAGATGAAGACTTTTCTTATAAAAGAAACAAGATGTAGGCAAGATAACATTCAACTTTCTATCTTTGTTTGTAGCTTCTTTGTATTTTGTGACGGTAAGGAGATGGAGAATCAACAGCCAGCGGATTTGACTCAAGACCCTTCATTTGCTGACCTACCGGACGAGACATTGCGACTGTCACAACCCTCAAGACGACGCAACCGAGATGAAGATCTTCAAGAATGACATGTTCTTCCTTGAATAGATGGCGAGATACAACGTGTTTGGTATCACGACCTTGCAAGAGATTCTCGATGTTTGGTGATTTTATTGGAGATAGGAACAACTCTTGACGGTGTTCCAGATGTGATATTTGAAGGAAGTTATGAAGGTCACAACAATGATCAAATAACAGGGTGGTCTTCTCGCCCTGGAATGGGACACTATCGATGGCTGAGAGGACCCATCAATTACCTTCAAAGAAAACAAAGATCAGAGTATGTGGCAAATACTATTCGCCGTATCTTAGACTTTTTACACATGTAATCACCGCTCCTCGTGAAACTCGTCCTTTAAAGGGGGGGTAATGTCATGGACATATACATAGTTACCTATATGATTAAATAGAATTAGATAAAAGAAGATAAAAGCAGGTTAATTCCATAATATCTTTAGAGAAACTTCCTAGAAACTTCATAGACGCTGCTTTGATTTTATAAGTGTCCATAGTAGACTTTTGGATTAGAAACTTGATCAATAAATTAGTCACATGTCGCACATGTTGGTAGCTTGAAGACCAAACAAAATACATGGCGAACATATAGGAAACTTGTCCTGCAAGTTTGACACGTGTCTTGCAATTTGGACACGTGTCTTGTAAATTGGATACGTGTTGGAGGTCCTATAGAACATCGCTACTTAGCTCTTAGGTAGATAGTATAAATAGAGACAAGAGTGAAGCCTTCTTCACTCTTGTCAACTCCTCTCTTGTTTCCAGTCTAATTCAAGAGTCTCTAATTTTCTTGTCTTTGGGCATTAGCCATTCCAGTTTCTTTTTAATATATATACTTCTTTATATTTATTTCTTTGAGAGAAGTCTCACTTGTTTATTTGATTTCATCCAGTTATTGTCCTTGACACAAACTCTGCCAATGGCAAAAGAGTTGTCCAATCGTCTTGATGGTAATTGATGGTACACCTCAAATATTGCTCCAAGACTTGGTTCACTCGTTCCGTTTGACCATCTGTTTGAGGATAAAAGGCTGAAGATAGTTTTATATCCACCTTCAATATCTTGAACAGGGTTTTCCAAAATTTGGATATAAATTACGTTCCTCTATCTGATATAATATCCCTTGGCAATCCATGATGGCGATAGATGTTGTCAAGAAAGAGCTTAGTTGTTTCTTCACTTGTGATAGATTTTGTACATGGTACAAAGTGTGCCATCTTGGTGAACCGATCTACAATCACGAATATGGAATCATATGAACTTGAAATTGATAGATCTGTGATAAAATCTATAGAGATAGAAGACCATGGTTGTTCTGGTATAGGTAGTAGTTGGAAAAGTCCGTAAGGTTGATGACGAGGGGTTTTTGATCTTGAACAGAAATCGCATGATTGTACAAACTCCTTAACTGCCTTCCACATTTGAGGCCACCAAAAATCTCTTGATATTAGTTCCAAAGTCTTGTTGTACCCAAAATGTCCTGCTGCGGGAAAATTGTGACGAGCTTCAAGAGCACGTAGTCGTGCTTCGCCTTCTGGGATATACAAGCATCCCTCAAAGTAGAGTAGATTGTTCTTGAATTTGAACTTAGAAGTATCATGAGACTTAAATGAATTGTTCTTAATATCATGAACAAGAGGGTCTGAGGACATACTTGACTGGATTTTCTTGAGAAAATTCAAATCAACGGTCAATGTTGATTTGATTGCTCGAAGATAAAATTGTTTTGGCTTCAAGAGGGTCATTTTTTGTTGATCAAAAGCTGCATCTTCTTCTTTTGGAGCAAGATAAGAACGTCTAGAAAGGGCATCAGACAAACCTTATTGTTTTCCTGGCCTATACGTGATAATGAACTCGAATCTTGACAAAGACATATTCCAACAAGCTTGACGACGATTTAAAACACATGTTGACATGAAATACTCGAGATTCTTATGATCCGTATATATGGTGATTAGATGGGAGGCGCTTTCTAGATAATGACGCCATTCTTGAAAAGAGTCCACGATTGCAAGAAATTCTTTGTCGTGGATCTCATAATTAATCTCGGCTGCTGAAAACTTTCTTGAATGAAAAGCTATTGGATGAAGTTTGTCATCAATTTCCATTTGTGACAATACGACATCCAATGCAAAATCTGATGCATCTGTTTCCATAAAGAATGCTTTAAAAAAATTGACGCGATACAAGATTGGTACAGAAGTAAAAGCTGTCTTCAAAGCTTCAAATGATGCTTCTGCTTCCTTGCTCCACTCAAGTTTTTTTTTACAAGTTAAGCGTGTCAATGGAGCTGCAACTTGAGAAAAGTTCTTAATGAAGATCCGA
The DNA here is from genome assembly GCA_036785485.1 of Physcomitrellopsis africana. NCBI lineage: Eukaryota > Viridiplantae > Streptophyta > Bryopsida > Funariales > Funariaceae > Physcomitrellopsis > Physcomitrellopsis africana. The sequence continues at coordinate 267,521 of JAWRVF010000438.1, read as the reverse complement.
TAATAATTGGCAAATCCCAAAAAACACTATACATCTCTTACTGTCTTTGGAATTTTCCAGTCCATAATTGTCTGAACTTTCTTAAGATCCATCATTAAGCCGTTATTAGAAATGATGTATCCTAGGAAGTCAACTTGAGTAGTGTAAAATACACACTTTTCTATCTTGGGCGTATAATCCTGTATCTCTAAGTTTTTGTAACACACGACAAACATGAAATTCATATTCTTCTGCATTCTTAGAATAGATTAGAATGTCGTCTAAATAGTAGACAACAAAATCATCAAGAAATTCACGAAAAACGTCATTCATAAGATGTTGAAAAGCAGCTGGTGCATTTATGAGTCCAAACGGCATGACATTATATTCAAAATGTCCATATCTAGTTCGAAATGCAGTCTTCTATTTGTCACCTTCTTTGATGCAGACCAAATTATATGCTCCTTGTAGATCTATTTTTGTATAGATCTTTGCTTGGCTGAGTTGATCAAGAAGTCCTGAAATCAGAGGTAAAGGATACCTGTTCTTGATGGTAATCTTATTAAGCCCTCAATAATCTACGCACATCCGTAAGAATCCGTCTTTTTTTTTTACAAATAAGATAGGAGCTCCTGCTGGAGATTTCGAATGGCGTATGAAGTTCTTAGCCAAGTTCTTGTCAATATATTCTTTCAATGCAGTCAACTTGTTCTACGATAAGCTATAGATTGGTCCAAATGGTGGTTGAGCTCCTGCTTGAAGGTCGATTGAGCAATCATAAGGTCGATGCTGTGGAAGAATATTTGTATTTTTCTTTTCAAAAACATCTTGAAAATCTTGATACTGGTTAGGAATATTACTTATAGTCTTCTCAGTATCCAAAATAGGTGTGGCATATATAACAAAAGATGGTCCTTCTTTTGCCGCATGTATAAAAGCTTTTGCACCTATTAGTAAGGGTTTGGATATACTAGACTTATGTATTTCTACTTGACTATTGGATTCTTGGGTTGAATCAAATTTGGAAGAAAAGTTGGAGTACATAAAGGTATTGACTACTATCTATTTTTGAGTGATGGGGTTTTATAACTAATGATAATCCTAAAAATAATCGATTCAAGGAGATCTAATCATTAATAAATAAGCATTACCCGTATGTCCCTTAATCATATATCTAAAGAATACCCTACCGGTGACATCAAGATTACAAAACGACCATCTATGACTTCTTACATGCACAGCTTTTTAGCTGATTTTGCCTATTTTATTTTTCGACAAACAAACACATGTATTGGTAAAACAGTCGAGGTTCGACCCATTGAAGCAAAGACTTTAGGATTTTTAGGTTCCCAATGATACTTATCAGAAACAAGGCGAAGAAATCTTTAAAATACCAGCAAGAATGACATATCACATGATTCCAAATTTGCAAATTTTGCACTTGTATTCCTTATGTAATTAAATGACCTAATTGGACGCATTTTTGCTACGACTGCCTGTCATTTTAGGACGCCACAATTTCGACAATATTATAAGCAGGTTAAGATTCCACATTATAAGCACAAACCCTCGACGACGTCGATTTTTCCGCCGCTGAGAGAAGAAGCGTGACTGATCAATTTGCATTGATTCTCGCTTAGCCAAGAAGTCAAAAATCCAAGAGAGCTTGTCATCAATTGACTTGTTCCTTCTCCACCACCGTTTCGCACCTTTTAAATACCGATTATCAGACATAATTACCAGCAACAACTGCTCTAAAGATTCGCCATCATAGTAACAAATCTTCACGCTATCCTTCAATCCATAACGAAATTATCTTGATGTGGGCTTTGTCATTCCACATCACAAGCAAGATTTCAAATTCAAAGAAGATATATAAGTCGATCGTGATCCGTCAAAGATAAAGCTTGCCCTCGCTACGCCCAAACGAACAGAATACTTCAAGGAATGAATTCAGATTGTAAAGAAGTCTTGAATCTTTTTCCATCAAAGGTGCAAACCAAGAAAGGGCACTTCCAGATAGAAGTGCACCTATGAATCCAACTTGGGTAAATCCATCAAGATATTGGAAAGGGTGTAACCTTAAATAAAGCTTGACTTGTTGCAAAAATCCTCAAAATTTTGATCTTGTTCCATCAAATTTCTTGGGCATATTAATCTTTGCCTCTTTAACGCTTAAAGAAGCAAGATTTCTTGGATTCGATTGGGAGGCTGATCTACTTGCTTCTCTCAGTTGTACAACTTCTTGGCATAAGCTCTGGACTTCCTCCATAGGTGTTGGAATAGCGCTTCCATGATTACCATTGGTGATTCATGAAATTTCTACTCTAAGAGTATTGACAAGCTCCTGAAGATCTACAATACTTACAAATCTATTCTCGCTTCCGGTAAGTGTAGCATCCATGATTTTTCCTTCCATCTTAGACAACTTCACAAATCTACAATTTGGATTAGAGGAGGGTAATCCGCAACCTCTAATATCAAACAAAAATCTTCCACAAAGAGGGGTGATCCACTCTCTTTTAGGAAAAAATCAAGGTTAGAAAGCAAATAGAGTCAATTCAAAGGTGGATAGTCCGCAACCTTCAAATACAAAGAATAGAAGTGAGGTAATCCACTCACTTCTAACACAAAACAAGAACAATAAATCTTCACTCTTGTCAAACTGTCAAGGACAAGAACTCGATGAAATCAAATGGACAAGTGAGACTTCTCTTATAAAATAGAAATAAGAAAATATGTATTCAATAGAAACTGGAATGGCTATTGTCAAAAGACAAGACAACTAGAGACTCTTGAAACTAGATTAGAAGCAAGAAAGGAGTTGACAAGAGTGAAGAAGGCTTCACTCTTGTCTCTATATATACTATCTAACTAGAAGCTACGTGGCGATATTCTATAGGACCTCCAATATGTGTTGACTTTGAAGGCCACTTGCTTTAGCTTGCAAGGCAAGTTTTTTACATGTGCGCCACGTAATTAACTTGAAGAATAAGCTATTAACATGTGTGGCACATGGTTAACTTGTTGACCAAGTTTCTAACCAAGAAATCAACTATGGACACCTATATGGTCAAAGCAGCGTCTTTGAAGCTTCCAGGAAGTTTTTCTAAAAGATATTATAGAATTAATCTACTTTTACCTACTTTTACCTAGTTCTACTTAATTATATAGGTAACTATGTATATGTCCGTGATAATTCCCTAGCCTTTGGTTTCAAAGTAAAAGTAACCAACCCAAAATTTTCCACAACACCGGTAAAAAGAACATAATCCCATTGTCAACAACAGCATAGATCCTAAATCCACAACATACCCCATCACCAAAAAAACACAGACCTTTTTTAGACAAAAAACTTCATTTTTGCTAGTATAAATTGGTTTGTTTATGAGCTAGCTGAAAACCACAAGAATGAACTGAACAACAAGTCTTTATCATGAAACTTAAGTTTGTGCAATTGACTATTTACTTTGGATTATGAAATGGCAAGAATTTTATTTTGTGCAATGGTTCTTTGGCTCCTTTTTGTTTCCACGTGTGTGAATATTTAAAATATTGTGAATTGGGCTAATTTATTAAAGTCAATGCTTCTTTCATTTTCATCTGGAAATACATTTATTAAAATAGTATATATTATCTCACAATACAATAAAATAAAACCAATCTCCATCTTCCTCACCTTCTTTTGTGATATTTGTTTTGGTGTGAGAAAAAAATTGTATATTTTCTTTTGTTCAACTACAGTTAATATTTTGTAACAACTTCACAATGAGATTATGTTCTTTGATTGCTTTTAACATGTTCAATGCTTTTGATGATTGGTTCATGACCTTGAAAGGAATGACCTGCTCTTAAAATAAATAACTTTACAGAATAAATATTTGACAAAAAACACATCTATGATTTTAGTTTATTTATATTTTGAAAACATTGGATATATATATATATATATATATATATATATTGCACTATTTTTTAATTGCATGTGAGAGTTTTTGAAAAAAAAACAAAATGTCTGCATGTTTGTTTTGAATATTTCCTGGTAGTTTTGTTAATTAGAGATTTATTTTATTTTTACTTAATTATTATTACTATCATCATCATCATTAAAAGTCATAATCTGACATATAATTATTCCATTAGATTTAGCTGTGGAAACTTGACCGTTTTTTGCTCATGCATTCAATTTCCCTATTTGAACTGAATTGATTTTTTTACAATAATTATATTATCAGGACAATAGTGTATATTTTATGTAATTCATGACCTGTTATAATCACATTTTTCACTTTTGATGTCAACTTTAGTTTCCTTTACAAGCTTATATAAATAAAGTAAGAAGATAAGACATTAGTATTTGCAAATTTTCTTGTATTGTTTATTTTGAAGATACAATAAAGCTTTGATATTTGCATTATATCATTCAGCATGAGAATTTTAATGTCTTTTAGTTGAATAAACATATCCATATTAGCATTTACATCTTAAAATATTTTCTATCTTTACTTGTATTTGTATAAACTATAAGATTTGCTCTTTGGTCTTCAACATAAATGAAAGCAATTTTTTCATGAGATATTTTGATTATTAACACCTCCTTCATTTTTCATTTTTTTTAAAGAGAGGATATATATATATATATATATATGGCACTTTGTTAACTATTCATAGAATGCATGGAACAGCACATATTTTTTCTAACATTTCCTTACATCATAGCTGGTTTAGTACTCAATATGATAAAATATACAAACTTCAAAGAAGCTTTGATCTGAAAATTCAGAATTTTTTTAATAAACAAATAGTATTTATTAAAAAAAAGGCAGTAGAAATGCCAAGTTAAAGGTTGATTTCATCAAACCCATCAGTAAAATGAATTTAAATTGCATAATGTATTATGTTCATGAATGATTTGAAAGCAATTTGGTTTGTCATCATTATGAATTTTTAACCCATCCTGATTTATTTATTTATTTATTACTTATTTTTTATATATATTATCAGTGACATAGGATCAACAACACAACCATTCATATGTTTGATTTTTTTCTTAAATCTTAAAATCTAATATTCACTAAATGTAATTGCCAGCTTGATGATGTAACCCACTTACTAATCATCAACAGGGTCATTGTAATTTGTCGTGTGGTTTTGGTTTTGTTATGTCTATTACAAAGAGTGGCTTCGACAAGAACAGCCTTGCGCTAGTCAAGTCGCGGAATGATAGAACTCGGACAAATTTAGCACCAACTCTGCTAATTTGACGCCACAGCCATAATATTTTTAAATTTGCCGGGAATCCAGCACGGGCACCCGGGAGCATCAGATGATCGTTGCAGGGATCCCTAAAATAGACCTTCACCTTTATCCTCGCGGGAGAACATGTGGCACTGATCCTGATGGATACACGTGGAGAAATAGGTGGCCGTTGTCCATCGTGTCACTCCACTCTGCCTACATGGACTCCAGCTCGATCTCCGATTGATTCGCTTCGGCTCTCGTTGCTTGCGCTGAAAAACCAAAAGAGCCTTTGGTCTCCTCACGACACACACAAAAGACACCGTTGACAAAAATTCGTTTCTAGTTTCGATTTAAATTTCTATACGTAGAGTGATCCCTGCTTTTTGTTTAAAGGATAGACTTAGTCTTTTGGAGCTAGTTTTGGAGCACATGCAGGTTGTAATACCCCATGTTTTTCTATATTAAGTTATATCCATTTTTCTTTTATCGTCACAGGTAGTTTGATGGATTATCTGTTTTCCCTCCTTGATCAAGGTCTCTGTGAGGTGGGCTCTTGCTCTCTGACTCACTCATTTTCATTGCTGGGTCTACCTTGAACAGCAACAAATCCAAAGACTACAAGGGACTGTTTTTTTTTAAAGGTTCTCGTGCCTGGCTAGTGGTGAAATAGCTTCTTTCATGGTGTGGGCAGTGAGCTTTTCTGAGCTTGTGGGGCCATTTTGCATCATAGTGTGAGGCATATGATTGAATGCAGTTTGGAACTTGGGAGGAAGAAGTACTTGAAATAGGGTTTATTTAATGTTTTTGATTAGAATAGTGTAATTCAAGTGCAGCCCAAGATCCAAGAGAAATTCCATAATCAATGCCTGGCTTACCCCAGAAAGATGAATGGATAGACTGTTATATTTGTGACATTGATTTCCCTATCTATTTGCTATATTTATTGTCTCGTGCTTACAAAAATAGAGGTCTGCTTTCTGAAGTTAAAGGTTGCAAGCACCAGTTTTTACTCAAGATTCGATGTCTATTATTCAATTGAAAAGGTTGAAGTGATGCTGTGTTGCTGTTTGTCTACAAAGATAACTGCATTTGTTTTTTTTCAAGGGAAAAATATATAAGAAAGAAAAAACAAATAAAAATGAAGATCAGTATCTTCATGGTCTTTCTATTTTTACATATTTATCCCTAAAATTGTGAGTTCAACAACAGAATAACATTTATGAATTACTACCTTCCCATTTTATTTTGGGAAAACTATATGATTTCCATCAGATTCCCTGATAGACCACTCTTATTTTACACAACACCCAAGACTCATAAACTTCCAAATGTAAAATATTGTAAACTCAAACAAGGGAGCGGGACAGTTTATTTTAACACCAACTTTGATTTGAACTTGGCAAGAGACACATTCAATTTTGTAACATGTACAGATGGATGAAAGACAAAAAAATAAAAATAAAACGCCTCTCATTCTAGTACACGTGCATTCATTTTAAACGAATTACCCAAGACTAATTCCAAGCTTTCAAAACACTGTAGTGGGAATTCGTTTTAAATGAATATACGCGTGCATTCATTTAAAAACAAATGTTGCTACTGTTACAAATACTTTTAAAACAATAGCAAAATTCCAAATGCTCCATGGATGAGGAGCTCCAGCTGCGAATGAGCGCAGAGGGTGATTAGTGCAGCCCTTGCAATTGCTGTGAAAAGGGAGGGGGTATCGAAAACACGAAACCAAGGCAACCAAATATCATCCAACGCACAATCAGGGGCAGAGAGGAGTCAAACGGGGTTTGCATCCTGGAATTACGCACGGTCCCCAGCAAGGGAACGGGATCAACGAAGGGGGACTTGACATGGCCCGGGATATATTTCCGTTCAACGAAACGAGGGAGAAGACGGAGCTTTGGGTCCATGGTCCGTTGAAGCGCCCTTTTTATCTCTCCTTCCATCCCCTCCTCCTCGCACATCCCTTCGTCTCGTCCACTTTCCGTCCCTCGGTTGCAGACGATTGCATCGCTTGTACCTCCACAGAATCCGGGAGCCTCTAGCAGCTTGCCGCTCATCGATCGCCAGCAAACCCCAGCCGCAGTAGCAGCAGAAGCAGAAGAAGCAGGAGCAGCGCAGCCCTGGATTGGACAGTAGCAGCTGAGCACATTGTTGCTGCAACTGACTTTCTGCAGGTTTTGTGTCAGGTGCGGGTCAGGCTATCATCGCAACGTCATCCATACCGTGGCGCTAATGCTACACTCGGAGTGCAAGTGCCTGCGGCCATTACCATGTGTGCCTCCGACTGCTGCAACTAATGTCACTCTCTCTCTCTCTCTCTCTCTCTCTCTCTCTCTCTTCATCTATCTCTCTTTCTCTTTGCTCATACTCCGTGGATTGTCCTGCCTACGGCGATGCGGTGTGTGCTACCTGTCTTTGTCGGGATCGTTTGGCTTCGCTTTCCGATGCGGTCATGATGGCGTTAGAATGTAAGCAGCTCGAGCGTTATCGAGCAGAGAGACTGGAAAGGGAGAGGGATTGGATTGGAGTGGGAGAGAGAGAGTTGGAGGTGATTAAAAGCCGCGCAGTGTAGGCAGGGTCTTCTGTGTGCATGTGGAGGGTGCACACGCACTGTGATAGAGGTTGTAGTTGCCTTGACCTGGAGTGGCGATGAATGCGACGGGTTCGTTTTATTTTATTTTTCCCTTATCCTTTTTTGTTTGTTTCATAGTTCACATGTAGCACATTTCCGAATTGCCCTTCAGCTGTAGTGGCCTGCCAATGTGTGGCAAGCTCGTTCTGACTGTGGAGGAGTGTTGGTGGGAGTACATGCAATACGTAGTAGTGTTTTCCGTTACTGCGTGGTCGAGGTTGTGAGGCTCTTTTGTTGTATGAGATTTTTGGATTTTGCGATTTCAATAGCTACGCGCGGGTGGTTACAAGCTGAATATGTTCGCGAAGAAGGTAGATTCACGGCAATGTTAGCGACCTTGTAGTATCGTCTTTCTTTCGAAACGTTTTCGCTTGATTGTCATTCATTCCTTCTGCCGGAGGGATTTTTGAGCTTAGCACATTAGATTAGTCTGTGAACCTCTCACAAGAAAGCATTGTACCTCAGCATTTAACACAACAGAAGGAGACGTTGACGCTCTTAGTGTTGAAGCAGGGTTTGTCGTCCTTCTCCGTTCCAATGTCACTATCAATGGTTAGCGACATATGTCCAAAACATTTAGAGCCATTTAATCTTGACGCTGCGCCCTCGTGATCACGGATGGGGACAAGACTTTCCAGAGTTGCACTGAGAGGGAGTATGCTGCTATTGCTATTTTATCATCTCGATAAACTGATCATATCGAATTCAACCAACCTCCGAAAGAAACTGTCCTAGCATTCCATTTTTATCTTTTCGGAGAGTACCTGCTCACGTCAGGGAATTGCTGCTCCGACCTAGTTTCTCGCAAGCTCTGTTCACCGTTAGCCAGATTATAGAGTAACAAAGTGTTATACCTCTACCACGTATATCGTTCCCGCAGAGTGTTATGCAGAGACTACGAAGAGAGTGAAAGCACAGTCACCGATTCGATTTTGCACTCTGCATTTCATCCAGGTAGCCGGTGTGGAAGTAAGGACAATCAATTCGTGACCTATTTGTTATTCCTTCTCAGGCGGAGAAAGACTACGAAAATTATTGAAGATCTCTCTGGTCACTGGCGAATGCAACCGCTTCTGTGTCTTACGCGGCGATCACCTTAAAGGCAGGACGTCGAATCGGAATCGAAATACTCTTCTGTAAGGAAGGAAGATTGTGGAACTGATGCCTGCTTCATTAGAGGACAGCCCATTGCAATTGCATCAAAAAGTTGCCCATTGAAACATGAGACGAATCGGAACTACCGTCTGTGTTCTGGTGACGCTTCATTTATTTCTTCCGTTCAGCTCTGTTTCTATGGATTGCTTCTATCTATTGTCTGCTATTTTGGAGATATTTTAAGGATCAGACCCGCTATTCAAATAACATCTTTTCTCTAGTTAAAATATTCCTCGTGTGTGATTGTTTTCTGTGTGACAGGCTTGATCATGCAATGTTGAAACCAAGTGTAATCCTAAGGTCTGGAGAGGAAGGGAAGGCGAAGAGCTTACGCCAGATTCCACAGAGTGCAATTGTAATGAGAAACTTGTTTGCTCATAGACTTTTCCTGTTTGTGTTTATCTTGAATCTGGCATCCTCGACCTTAGCATTGACACCTGATGGTGAGCTTGATCCACAAAATTTTAAATTTTTCAACTACGAATGTCCGGGCAAACCCGGTTTTTGTATTGTAGCCGTAAGAAAGTTTTCGTTCGTCGTGATTAGAAAACCATTACTTTTAGTGAAGAGGGGTGATTTGAAATATCAGCAAGGATTTTTTCACATGTTTTCCAGCTCTCATAATTGCATCACAATAGTAGGATACTCCTTGGTGACAGGGAAGAGAGTTGCACTTAATTTATAACAATGTTGATGACATTTGGAGTGTGCGTACTAAGAATACTGATTATGGTCACACGCGTGTCCAGGCTTGGCTTTGATGTCGCTCAAAGCACTTCTAACCGATCCTGATAATCGCCTTGCCAACTGGAACGAATCGGATGCGGATCCTTGCAGATGGGTTGGAGTAAGGTGCCAGCTAAATACTAGCCGCGTGCAGATGTTGTAAGTAGCAAATCTGTCACAACCTCGTGTCTCTGTAACTGACACGTTTGCTAAGTTTTAAAAATTAGAAAAAGCAGTAAGCTTGCTAGTAATGCACAGGCACTGTGCGGAATGTGTGAGCGCATCAATTACAGAAAGTTATTTGTTTGAAAAAAAAGTTTGTGGATTCTTGCTAAACTTTGAATTATCTTATTTGACAGGGCACTCCCGTTCCAACAGTTGCGAGGACCTATATCACCGGAAATCGGCAAGCTCGACCAACTCCGTAGACTGTATTTCCTCGATTCAGAAACCGTCTTTTCCTCCTAGGATGGTTCACGAATTCTTTGTAGAGTCTAGAGTTTCAATGTAAACCTCTTCTTGATTTCACCATTGTCTTAGATGTGAAAGTTAGGTGCCTATCCTCCATCAGCGTCTTGGATGTCAGCGTAGGTAACAGTCATGTCATGAATTGAGTCCTTATCTAGCTTTCTCAAGCCGATCATTAGATCTAGCCTCTTAGGTCATACTATATTTTGCGACTGGTGTCAAGAAAATTCATACATGTAGCGGTTATTTTTGCCTCAGTTGAACCCTTTGTCAAGTGGCAGAAGTTGAGTTAGAGGCTTTCATTTTGCCCATGTCTCAATCACAGTTTCCTTCAATCTGTGTGCTGCAGGAGCCTACATTCAAACAAACTTTACGGACCCATTCCAAAAGAGCTTGGCAACTGCACATCATTACGACAATTGTAAGTTCACAGATCTTGGAGAAAAGATGAGGGTAGATCATTGCATTTTTCTTCTTGTTGACATTGGTAGCTTTTACACATCTGCAGGTATCTGCGGGGGAATTTTCTCACTGGGAATATACCAACAGAGCTAGGGAATCTCAGGCTCCTTGCATTGTTGTAAGTATTCTCGTTCAGACCGTCACACAAACCTTCGGTGCCTGCTCTCCATTGCATCTGTATTGCCTTCACTAGCCCTCCATTGCTAAGGATTCGTTTACAAGGCAGCGAAAATTTTGAGGTCAAAAGAATAAAATTGAGAATATTTTGCAGGGACTTGTCAAGTAATGGACTAACGGGTAGCATTCCTAGTTCTATTGGATCGCTATTCAGGCTCACCTTTTTGTAAGTCTCCAAATCTGCTCTGTACATGCAATGTCTTTGGAGCCTCATTCTCTTTCGTATTAATGTGGTGTCGAAAGGTGTGGGATCGTTGAGAAGTGGAACATCAGGATAATGAGGTCAATTTTCTCCTCTGCTCTGTAGCCAGATATTTAATAATCTTAACGGCTCTGTGGATTTTCTGTGCAGAAACGTTTCCTCTAATTTCCTCTCGGGCGATATTCCAACAAATGGGGTCTTAAAAAACTTCACTTCCCAGTCGTGAGTGTCTATCCTTTCAGAATTTATTTTAGAGGATGTGCTAAAATTTTGAATTTTGTTGTGCATGCAGTGAATTTTAACGAATCAATGTGTCTTGCAGGTTCCTAGAGAACCCAGGCCTTTGCGGTTCACAAGTAAAAATACTTTGTCAGGGTATCTCTCCAGCAGCCGCACCCGCACCATGGAAACCAACTCCAGCAAGTGCACCACCGTACTCTGAGCCTCTACCTTTTGGAGATGGACACAGTCCTGCTCCGTCTCCTGCTATAGCCTCAGGTTCTACTGAATAGTGCTGCTTATACTTTATGTGTTATGACTGATTAGAAGCTGAAAAATGCTATATACATTACATCTAAATACATGAGGTATGATTGATAAGAAGTTGGTGGATTGAGCTAAGGCAGCCTTACTGTAAGCAAAGAGTTCTAGAGAAGTCTGAATGTCTAAATGTTTTCATAAGACAATCGAGAGACAGATTGTTTTTTTGGAATTGAATTAGTTACCTGCATTAGTTACGTGCACAGATGCAATTCCTTTCATAATGACACTTGATTTGTGCAGCTGCAGGGGGATCTACTGTAGGGCCTACTATAACAACTCAGAAGCACGGGTACTCCAATGCACTTTTGATAAGTGCAATGAGTACTGTATGCATTGCCTTATTAATTGCTCTAATGTGCTTTTGGGGTTGGTTCTTACATAATAAATACGGAAAACAGAAGCAAGTTCTGGGAAAAGTCAAAGGTGCAGAAGGTGCGATCTAATGCTGTGCTGTAACATTCTGTCGAAAATATCTCAATCTATGTGGCAGGAAATCTAAATTATGTGATGTTTAAAATCTGAAGTTGGAAGTTTGAACCCTTGCTGATACTGACAATGATGCATTTTAAAAAACATTTAGAGGGATTACCGAGTAGTTATCCTTGAGTAGAGTTTGTTTCGTCATTTTTTGTAGCTCCATTTTCCAAATTCTTAAATATAACATGTTGATCTCATCATGCAGAATACCATGGAGCTAAGGTGGTAAATTTCCATGGTGATCTGCCCTACACGACTTTGAATATCATAAAGAAAATGGACCTGCTTGATGAAAGGGACATGATAGGCTCTGGTGGGTTTGGCACGGTGTATCGCCTGGTTATGGATGATGGCAAAATTTACGCAGTAAAACGGATTGGAGTATTTGGATTATCGTCTGATCGCGTCTTCGAAAGGGAGCTGGAAATTTTGGGTAGTTTTAAGCACCGAAATCTTGTAAACCTACGTGGCTACTGCAACTCTCCAACTGCCAAGCTTCTGATATACGACTACTTGCCCTGCGGAAACCTGGAAGAGTTTCTTCACGGTCTGTGTCTGAGTATTTAGTTCGCTTTAATTTTCAGCTCTGCAATGTTTAGAGGTTTCAAGAACTTGGGTTGGGAAGAGCGTCATATATGCTTTTGAATTGAAATTAGCTACTTTATTTTAAAATAAATTAGTACACATTAATTATCTCAGTTAGCTATAATGACTCCATTGCTACACTTATTCACATGAACAAGCATCTGTTGCACTTTCTTGCGTTTGAGTTGACAGATTGAAAAAAGTGAAATTCATGTCAGTCCATTTTTGGTGACTAACTCACAGCTTGCTGATTCGTATTCGGCAGATAGAGAGCCGCAAGAGGTGTTGCTAAACTGGGCAGCGCGTTTGAAGATCGCCATTGGGGCTGCCCGAGGGCTTGCTTACTTGCACCATGACTGCAGCCCTCGCATAATCCACCGCGACATCAAATCAAGCAATATTCTACTGGATGAAAATTTAGATCCTCATGTGTCTGACTTTGGCTTGGCCAAGCTATTGGAAGACAAAGCCTCTCATGTGACTACTATAGTTGCTGGTACCTTTGGCTACCTTGCACCAGGTATTTTCCTAATATTAACAATGTTGAAAATACAACTTATGTTCTGGTCGACAATCTGAACGCCCAGAAGTGTTCGATTGCTTGCTGATGGTCATGGTCGTGATTGTGCTTGTTCTTGTTATCTCACGATCAGTAAATGGGAGTTTGTAAGTAAGGAGTATTCGATGTCTCTGTTATTGTATAGGAAGCCGAGCGACTGTAATCTTACACTAGGTTGTCTGTCTTGCAGAATATATGCATACTGGGCGAGCCACAGAGAAAGGGGACGTGTACAGCTATGGCGTCGTTTTGTTGGAGCTTTTAAGTGGCCGACGCCCCAGTGATCCTTCTCTCATTGCGGAAGGCTTGAACCTAGTTGGTTGGGTAAGAGTTCAGTGCATGTCTTTGTTACACGTCGATTGTGTTCTAAGAAATCCTTGTCGTTGCCAAACGCGTCGTAATATAGATATCAATCAAGTGAAAGTTGGCTTTAATCAGCTTGCTGCTTAGTTTTCAGGCAGAGCATTGGAGCTGTGGAATAATTACCATCAAAAATCTAAGTTAATCTCGTAACCATAGTGCATTGAACTCTGCACTTCTGAACACAATGTATCGAAAAATAGACTGATGGACCATGGTGCAAGGGGGTTTTGCTCTATGATCTCATGCAATTGAAGTATCTGGTTTAATATGGGATCAGGACCCAATGAACTAGTCTTAACCACCGGTTTTCTTTGCATTTCCAGGTTACGCTCTGCATCAAGGAGAATATGCAGTTTGAGATTTTTGACCCGAGGATCATGGATGGAGGTCCGAAGGATCAGCTGGAGTCTGTTCTGCATATTGCCGTGATGTGTATAAATGCTTTGCCGGAAGAGCGCCCTACAATGGATCGAGTGGTTCAATTGTTGGAGGCTGATACCCTCTCCCCGTGTCCCAGTGAACTCAGCAACTTCTACAGATCACCTCATTCTGACGAGGAAGCCCGAGGCCGCTAGGCCACTTACGATCAGCTCGTAATTCTTGCTCAGTACCGCCGGCAGCAGGTGTTAACACTGTACCATAAAGGCCAAAGCACATCAGCACGCATTGGGTAACACGGTGTTCGCGGGTTCAAGCTTGTACCTTAAGAATTCAGTTTACTACGTCTCAGTTTTTTGTGATTCACTTATTTATTCCCTACTAGCTGTTGCTTAGGGAGATATATGTCTTGGCACCCTCAACACTTGTAGCCCACTCTTTAGACACTTCAGATTGTACCATAATGGCATACCAATCAGATGTCTGTCAAAGGATTAGGTTGTCAGGGATTTATCTTAAACACAAATCTTAGAAGTCACCGTTCTTAGAAGTCACCGTTCTTAGAAGTCACCATTCTGAGAAGTGTTGCATCCCCAACTTGATGATGCTATCTTGGCACCTCCCTGGCCTGGGATGTGTGAATACTTTCTTATTCTTGTATTTACATCTGCATAATTCAATCCTCTGAATGGTGACAGCAGTTCTCACTTGTTCTTATGCTCTATGTATGATCCAGTTTTCTGCCTTGAACAAAATTAATATGGTCCAAATGCATTAGAAGATGGATGGTGATGTAGACTAAAAAGAAATGAAAATGGGTTGACCTGATTCAAGTGGCCATCTTTGTTTTGAACATAAAACTTGAGAATAGACTGTTGCAATTTGGATCGACTTTTGTAAAAACATATACTCAATGCAAGTGATTTTGTTAGTTATAAATATACATATATGTATGTACATATATATAAACAAATGGACCAAGAAGAATTTGAGATATTTGCAAGAACTTGCAATAGTGTAAGTATACCCAGATTTTTGCAGTGGATAGAAAAATTCAACTTTTGGTTAATTAAGCTTAAAAGTTAATTCTTGAAAAAATCTTCATTCTTAAGTTGCAAATAATTTTAGTTTTATAATTTAATTTATAGATTTTTTTTTGTTCAAATCTATGTTCAAAATAAGAATTAAGTTTGAGGAGGTCTTTATACTTAGCCCACTTTCAAAGGCCATGGTACAAAAGCTTTATAAAATTTTATTACTACTAAAAAAGTGCCATATACAATGATGCAAATTAAAGCATATTAAAATGAAGGAATCCTTGAAAGACAAATAAGATATAAATACATAAAAGACATTATAGTACAAATATTCTTAAAAAATCTACCGCCCAAGAAAATTTTAAAAAAACTTAAAATTGTAACCACAATTAATTATGCAAAACAGTTTGGATCATATATTGTTTTAAAAATTAAAATAATAGTTTTTTAAGTACAAATTGTTATTACTACCTTCCAAATTGTTGTAACAACTTTGACAAGTGAAAATTTATAATATATATATATATATATATATATATATATAGTAATATAAAATATTTATTTATATTCTTAAATTGGTAATTTAATACTGATATATTCTTTAATATTTTAATTTATAAATTTTTAATAAAATTATGTGTATATATATATACACACACATACATATATAACAATAATCTTTCTTGTATTCTTAAAAATATCCCTCAAAATTTGTTAATAATATGTATCAAGTATTTTACATCATCAATATCTAATTAATCTATATTTTTATATTAAAAAGATTATAATCATTTTGAATAGTATAATGGAATGTAATTAATATTAATTCTGATATGTTTTTTTTATATGTATTTTTTTTTGTGTAATCTTTTATTCTATCAAATTAAATATTCTAGATAAATTTAGAAAAGAGATTTTTTGTTTATGTTCAGATCTTGTAATTCTGTTTTGAATTTGTAATGTTTTAATTAGTACAAAAGCAAAACATAAGATTCTTTATTGTATTATAAGATTAACTTGTTATCACATTGTTGTATAAAAAATCAATATTTTTGTTTAATTTGTAAGAAAGATATATTTTAAAATCATTACTTAGATATTTTATTAATTTTTATTATAGAAAATTTTATTAAAATTTTTACACATTCTTGTAGTTCTTTAGAATTCTTTTGATGTTAAACTAAATGATTCTTGGCTATATCAAAACATAATAACAGTAATTTAAACTCTAAAACTGAATTATATTGAAAGATATAATTTTTATTTTATTAAAATTATTTAAAATAAAATAATTTATTTGTTGAAATATAAAAATAATTATTCTCAAAAATTAGTAATTTAGTTTTTTTAAAATTTATTTGTTTATTAAATATAAACATATTTAATATCTATAATTTATAAACAAAATACATTAGTTTGAATAACATACTTACATTTAAAAATTATATGTTTTAATGTCTTAAAGATATTGTCTTTATATTTTAGAAGGATTAATGTAAATCCAATCATTGTTTAAGCTTATTCTTGCATATTAGCTTTGTAATTAAACAAAAAGATATTTTTTTATAAATCAGATAAAAAAATAAAATATTTTTAAAAATATTTTAAAACCATCTATTTTCAAAATAACTTGGAATTTTAATAAAAATAACACATTTAAAAGTTCAAACAACACCTTAAATTATATTTTGTGTATTTTATTTAAAATTTAATCTTTTTGTCTTTCTATTTTGTGCATGTCAACATAATTATTAAATCTCACAAATACATTCTATACTAAATAAGGTTTTATAAAGTATTTACATATAATTTTAATATTAATAGCACAAGCAGCCGGAGAAGCGGAACGAGCAGTATTGTTTATAATGTCGGGAAGATTAGCAGTGATTGAGCAGTGATGGTCTAACAAGAAAAATCAATTTAGAATCTGTTTGCTAGTGCAACAATATAGCTTAAAAATAACAGCATACTCTGAGTTTATATACCTACATTTGCCCTATCACAGGTCATACGATTGCAAAAAAATAGAGCTACATGGAATTACCAAGAGTTCTATTTAATCATTAATTTTAAGCGGCGTTACAGACATCATTTGAAGTCCATCTAACTAGGATTGACGTGCTTATGATCTTCTAAAGCTGATAAGTTCTACTGAGACCAGTTCCTGATTCTCCTCTGAAGCCGGTATATTACAGTAGAATATGATTTCACGGCAAATTCTCCGAGGCTACGATCTTGTTGATTTTATATTTAATCTTCAATGCAGCGCAGGAGTACTGGAATGACCAACTCCGGAGAGCTCAGTTGAGGAATGTGACCTTCAGTTTGCAAAATATGAATAGATGTCCACCCACCCAAGTTGCCGTTCAAGTACTCCGCCACTTCGACTGGAACGGCCAAGTCTTTCATACTTTGAAGTATGTGGCAAGGTACTGTAACCTGCAGATCAGCCAAAGGATCATATCTATTATCATGAATCTTCACGTTTACAACACAACTGTAAGTAAAATAGCTATTTATTTAGCTTAGGAAAGATAACATACTGCCAATCAGACAACATAGCAAATCCTTAATGCAGTAAAAGACTGAAGCCATGCAAATTACTGTGCAAGTCAAAGGTTGTCATGCCTGCGGTAATATGCTTCGGAGATCGCTTTGGAATATGGATTGAGAGATGCTGAGGGCAATGTCTGGTCTCATGGAGGATAATGTCTGAGAGAAATCTTGCACTGCTCTATTGTCAATGTGTGCCCCTACAGCAGCTGGCGCAAACCCCAATACCCACGATCTGAAATTGGATTTCATGTTGGCATACAGTTGGTCAAGGTCATGCTGCTCAAATCCTCCATGGTAATTCGTATCATTCAAGTACCTGCCACAGAAAGATCGAGCCACAGCAGATTCATGATGCCTGAGACAGTCCTCGCACAAAAAATTGATACGACTCAATTGATGCTTGACAACTCCTAGAAGGGGTCACCACAATACCTTGGAGATGCCGCCAACATTATGAGTTTTTGAAAAATATCTGGCTTTTCAAGAGATGCAAGGCAACCTATCATCCCTGAAACGGAGTGTCCGACGTACACGCAGCTCTCGATCTCAAGCTCTTCTAGAACTGCCAGCAGATCATCAGCGAATGAGTGAAGAGAAGTGTATCTCTTGAAACTGAAATTATTTGCATCGGTTGTGCCTGCTCCCATCAAGTCGTATAGGACGACTCTGAGGTTATTGCTCAACAGAGACGGCACTACATACTTCCACATGGATTGATCAGATCCAAAACCATGCCCCAGAACCACAACTTGGTCGCCTTTGCCCAGAACCCTCACATTGTGGGCAGCTAACAAGGACTCGGTCACCACCATTCTTTTAAAATAGAAGTGATCGGCGGCTGTCTGAAATTAGATTACTCTGCTCCGATTTGCTGATACAACCATATAATTCGACTCCTGCCAAAATAGCTGCCTTGCACACAAAAATATTTGTGATCACAGTTTACAAGATGGAATCCGTCTGCATGTAGCAGCTGGAGCCGATTGATGTTTGGAAAACTATAGTAAAAGCATCCAGAAACTGTTTAACAAGCAGCCAGAAACTCTGTAGTTATTTCACTCCGAATGGTCCATTGAGCAATCAGGTTTTCATGTAAGTAAAGTAATTTTCCTTCCCTACTACAAAGAGAGTTTTCCAGTATGACATATTTTGCGCGATCAGAGTCTCTTGCCAAGAGAGTTACTTGCAAGACTATTTCGTCTGACCTACACTACACTTTTGGCGTAGTTGCACCTTTAATTGACGTGTGAAGTCAATTAGCACACAATCACCGCTTACACAGAATAGTTACTGGTATGATAGACCGACAATGAAGCGTGCATATGACCAAAGGATCAGGCAATCTAACGTAGTTAGCTACTTCGACATTTGGTTCAGCACATCCCGCGCTTGAAGTTGTCCCAGTTGCACGGAAAAGCTTCAAAATAATCTTCAATGGTATCTTCAGAAAGTTTGAGTATTCTCAGCGATTGTTCAGAGTAACAAAGCGCCTTGCTCATGAACAAAAGAAGTCAAGCATCTCACTCTTAGAAGTCCCCGAATAACCTAAGCTGCAGATTATTTAGAAAGTCTGTGTAACATAAAACCAACTACAATCGACTGCAGTTGTCGAGGATAATTGATTTCCTTGCGAAATCACGCGACCAAGCAGAAGATCTACTAGATCGTTCTTGTATTGACCTTCCCTTGCATGTAGTAGATACTGCAGAAGCTATACATCTCAAACTTTAGAGAACTCAACTATACCAAAACAACACGCACGTGGAAGCCTTTGCAGATATGTGTATACAATGATGATTAAACATCCTTCCTGCAGTTTTCACTCAGAAATATATCAACTTAATCTATGGAGCCATCCGGATACTCAGAATTGCACGAAGCTTATGTCATTACATACTTCGTTGCTACGAGGAAATAAAAGTTACAAAGCTAGAATATCACTGCTTATCGTCTGTAAAGTATAATTTCGATGTTTTCTCCGTCTCGTGTAGGAAGCATGACCTGCTGGAAGAGGTTTCCAGGCTTCGAGCTAAGAACCAGAGGCTCTCCGGAATTGCCTTCCACTCTATTCGATCCACATGGCCGCAAAACGGGATAAAGACTGCATACTTGGAAATAAAATGAAAAATATAACGAAGTGTCGAAGATTGCAGGTGGACCAAGGGACCATGCCGTCAACAGCGCATCAGCTCCCTTTCCTCACACGATTCATTACTCATTCTTCCAGCTGATGGAATGCAATTCGATCCAGTACACAAGAGCCTAAGAATTGTTACCGCATGACAAGCAAAAAAATCGTTTCAATAGACTGTGGTGTATCTCTAACTACGGAGCCTCCTTTCACGCCAATCAGTGGACCCGGGAACGATGAAGCGGGAAATAAAGGTGCAAATGAATAAGACGAAATGCCGCTTTCCTCTCTATTCTAGTCCTGACACGCCTACGGCGGGAAAAAGCTGGTTCCTCTTTACGGGAACGGTTCCAATGGATTGGTTCGAATGTTAGCATCTGGGGAACGATACGCGAGGCCAGGAGATGGTCCCGCCAATGATTGGCGCAGGAACTCGGTCATAGGAGGTTGGCGTCGGCACCACGGAGGACCACTCACCGTGGGTTTTTTAGGAAGATATGGAGCACAGCGCTGGACCAATGGGGTGGAAGAAGAGCAGACCTCCGCGAATCCATTGGCCGAGCGAATCTGCTCAAAAAGTTCGTTGATTATGCCTGTCCAGCTCATTGTTGGACTAGGACCTTCCAGCGTGGCCCATGCGGCTTCCAGATCCTTCCACGGTGAAACCAGTCCGCAGACTTTACCACGGTGATTAGACTTTACCACGGTGGGGGGTTTGGGCTTTATTATTATAATCATCAATATGAGTATAATTTATATATTAATGAGTATTGTCTATATATAAATTTGTGCAGGGTTTGAGTTCAATTTCTGAATTAATGGATATGGCATTTTTTGAGTGCATATGCATGTGTGGGAATGGATGGATGAATTTCCCGGTAATCCTCATTGATTAGGTATTTACAAGATGCCTAGCCAACTTAATTTTTACATCAGGCTCTACAAGTTAATTCCTGTTTAAAATTTCATTTGAGTCATTGTAAATAGATTTTGTGGAATGTATTTGTGTTAAGATTAATGTTTTGTGGAATCAATTTCTGAGTAAATTGAAACAAAGCAGCATGTGCATGAAGTATGAAGAATGTGTGTAATCAATGAGGATTAGAATGAGTTGTTAGAATGATGTTATTTTAATTTATATCAGTTTTTGAATAGTTGATAATAAAGAAGGCTAGAAAATTTAAAAGATAATAATGAAGCAAAATAAGATGAGACACAACTGAAAGAAATGTATGCAGGATAAAATAAGAACTTTAAAAGGAATTCGATTAAGTAAAATAATTTGCATAGATTTAAAAAAAAAGAAAAAAGAAGATAATTTTATAGAATAGAAATGTAAGATTTATGTAATATCTTTGGCTATTTATATTTTGTGGTTTATTTTTTAAATATAAATATAAGTATATATATATATATATATATATATATATAAGACTTTATTAGAAGCAGAAGAGAGTATATAACATGTCTTTGAAATCGATTTTAAAATGAATTTTGAAACTGGTATTTAATCTAGATTTACGACTTTTAATACAAACCATTATAGTTTGAAATAGTTACATAAGACTCAAGGATTGTGAATGGATTTTTAAATTCTTAAAGTGCAATAGTTGTTCTTTTCTAGTCCTTATATATACACATACACACCCAAAGAAAGACATATAGTTTTTAGGTGTATTCTATTTAAAAATAATATTGTAATTATTTCTGTAATTGATTAAAATTTTAAAATATTAAATATTTATAAAAAATTTAATACTTTGTATATTTATTAATCATTTAAAAAAAAAATCATTAGTCTCAGATTAATATAAATAGATATAAGACTAAGTTAATTTTTATCTATGTTAGGTATTTTTTAAATTATACTTGATATTAAACTTCTATGGTCAATTGAAAATAAATATAATTAATTATTTTATTAATTATTTTATTATATAAAATAAAATACTTAATATATTTATTATTATTTTTAATAGTTCATAGAATAATCTATACATATTTAAGATATTAAATTATATCCTTAAAATTTTAGGTGATTATTGAATTAACATTTTGGCTTTATTTTGATTTTATATATATATATATATATATATATATACATACATACATGATACTGTAATTTTTATTAAACTTTAGACAGTTCATTTTTGTGCTAATTTTATTTATGAGTTTTTATTTTTTATCATCTTATTTTGATTAAAAAAAATTTAGTAAAATATTATCATAATGCCAACAAAATATTCAATACAAAATTCTTAGGTACAACATAATAATTATGATTTAACCAACAACCAATAAATAAATGTATGTATATTTCCATTTTGAAATGGTAATTCATATTAAAATCAAGTTCTATGTCAGTGCAAATAAAAACCAGGATTGATTAAACTTGTAAAGCTAATACATTTTAATGTAAAATAAGCTAATATCAATAATAAAAATAATAAAATATAAATTATTTTGATTAAAAGCTATACAAATTTTTAAAAAATCTTTATCTTTTATTAAACAAGATAAATATCTTATTTTAATAGATGAATATTTTGTAAAAATAAAATTATAAAATATGAATGAAAATAAACTTAATTATTAAACACATTATTGGTAATATTGTTATATTTTTACATATATTTTTACATATTTTTGTATTTTTGTTTCTTGTAATACCAAGGATTCTAAAGCACCAAAGATAGATCTTGACAAAAAAGAAAAATAAAGATGAAGTAAAAGAACAATAAATGAGATTGTATTTGCAATTGTTTACTTAAAAAATCCTAGAATTCTATCTTGTTTTAATTATCTTTTTTATTTAATTATTTCTTTATTTTTGTGGTTAAATAATAGCAAAAAAACTTTAGTACAGTGCAAATTCATGTTATGCAAATTTTTTCTTTCCATTGATGCATTCTTTGAAGAACTAATCTATTATCTTTAAAGCCTTACAATTGCCATCACCACAATCTTCTCTTCATCCTTCTTTTCTATCCCAATCTTATTTTTTTAAAGATTCAAATATTCTTGACATTTGAGAATATCTTAATTTTCAAATATGAAATAATATTTAGAGCTCAAAATGTTGTGAAAGATTATAAACAACATTTAATTATTCTATATATATATATATATATATATATATAATTGGTTTATTTGAAATCACTCAACAACAAGATGAACAACAGAAGAAGAAAAAAAATCTTTAACAATGTTTAGAGCTTTAAAGTGAAAAATTCCTTCTTACTTAAATAATTACTATGATCTTTTAATTGTTTAATTTTTCTTTTTATAAAGAAGTTCAACACAAAAATGGTTCATCTTTAAAAAATATATTAATAGATGCGGACAATAGACACATTTATGTGTTTTTATTTTATAGTATATTTTTGGTGTGTTTGTGTTTTAGGGTTCGCTAACCTCGTGATGGCCAGGTGGTGGGTGTGCCCCCTCTTGCTTGCAGTAGATGGATGCCGCTTCAGTGAGCGTAGAGGTTATGAGGAATCTGAAGCAGCAATGAGAGGTTGTGAGACAAAGCCCCAGGAGACGATCCCCTTCTTCACTTCACATGCATGGCATTGCGGAGAAATCCCTGGTCCTGCTTCACTGATTGGTCATGCCGCTCACTTTTTAGTGTCGTTGCTCGTGCGAAAAGGCTTCACTTCACGTCACCGAAGTTGGTCCTACTCCAACCAATGCACTTTGATCGCAGCCATTAGTGGAGGTTTCAATGTGGCCGTCTTCAGCGCCGATTTCGGAGACACGGAGTCTTGGTACTCTTTTGTCGAGATTGACGTTGTTGGTTCTTCTTGTGGGTGCCGCGCCTGGATATCTCATCTACTTTCTGTGTGGTAATGGAGTGTGGGGCTTTACAGATCGAGTATTAGGTTTGCAGGATTTACCACATTTCCTGGATTCTGTGTTGAAGCACCGATGAGATTTACTTTCATACCTTGCAGCTGGCGTGCGAGATTGGAGCCACAGTTGTTCTGTGTGATTGCAGCATCCAAGGAGTACTCATTGCGGGACTTCTCTTTGTGCTTTCCGCTAGGATATCCACGTGCATGATCTATCGCTTTGGCCTGGTTCCCGAGATTTGTAGGCCATGCTCTGAAGCCTCCGATTTATTGCCGAAGCATTCTCACACTTTATTCTGGGTAGCCTTTTCCAGGCTCGGTCCATAGTCCATGAATTTTGCATACATCACCGTGACGGATTATCTTTAAGATAACAAAGCGAAACTTTTGCGTGGATACCTTTAGGAATGTGGTGAGATGTGGTGTAGCAACTCTACACGGAGGTACACTTGTCCTTTAGGTCGATGTGCCGGACTGTTCGAATTCCCGCACGGAAAGGTCCAACACTAGAACACACTGGAGTTTCGTATTACTAGATGAGCAAAACCTACTTCGAATGCCAGAAGCTATGACGGACGTAAGGGGGTTCGCACGGGAGCAATCAATCAACTATTACAAGGCCCTGTGCTTCATTTAATTCGTCAACATCACCGATGGAACACTGACATGTGATTTCACCAGTTAAAATGGGCTATGCAGCAGCAGATCAGTTGAGGGAGAAGTAGAGATGTGCCGATGGGTTTTAGTTGTATTATTATATGAGCTTTGGTTTTCAATGTGGATACATTTCTCTGCTGCAGGGTACCCCAATCAAACTTGCAAACTTGACGGGCAATGAGAGCCTCTTGTTCCTGCTTGACCGAGAGCTATGATTCGTATTCTGCATCAAGTCTCTGCCTCAGAATCAAATGAGCATGTCAATTTAAGGACAGTAAGTATCAATGCACGCATAAAATGGAGAGATGCTTCTCATTAATTACTTGTTTGTGTGTTTATAATAAACTCTAGTGATGGGCTTAGTACTCATCTGACCTACCCAGGCTAGGCCGCAGCATAGGAATGAAATTAGAACCTTGACCTATTCTGAATGTAGAATATTGCAAAACCAAAGTTCTTGCTGCAAACATATTGATGAAGACACAGGAAAAACTGGAAATATAAACTTCAGCACCGTCACAAGTGTTCCTGTTTGTCAGGTATCAATCTTCCCATTACAAGAGTCAGAAAACGAACGTCAAGAAATTCCATGGAGTCATGATAGAATACCGCCACCACTGAAAGTGGCACATTAGGAACTGTAGCAATCTGAATCGATATTGCTTCTTGATAAATCTGTGTGATCTGAGTTTCTGTTTTATTCCTTCAATACATCTCGAATTACGTTCCCGTCTTTCAACGAATCAATAGGCACAAAAACAAAGTCCTTTCAATACTGCAAAAAATGCTACTGAATGTGGATTTAAGACGGCTTTTAGGTGAATATCTTCATAACCAAGATGTGTTCAAAACATTGTTTGAAATACAGGTTAGGCTGGGTAGGGATCGATGAAGAGATATGGCACTAATTGCAACCAACTGCTTAAATTTTGTTTTTTAACAGTTCAAATTCACTGTGTAAAACACCACCAAGGAAGGCTGAAAAGAAAGTTATGCTTGAACATCCAGACAGCAGCAGCAGAATTCATTTTTTACTAATCCCCTCTAGCTTTAGTTCTGTGCTCTAGCAAAATCTACAGCTGGTGACAGAAATAAGTCCACCTTTTGAAGGTAAAGATCATGAACATAGTAAAATCAATCCTCTAAACCAAGGAACATCTGCTACAAAACAGTGGCATTCTCTAAACAAAACAGATGCAGCCACAGAGCAAACCACAACTGGGTCCCAAGGACAAGTCAAGTATAATGTCACAATGCATGAAAGACTTCAAGGAAAGTCACCAACATAAGTACATGTTTGGCATTGTTCTTAATATTACAGAAGTGTGAGAATTTCATTAAGTATTCAACATGTAACTAGAGCATGTGGATGTGTAGTTCCATGTTGGATGTCTCATGGACATATAGAGATGTATATATATCTATATGATTCTAAATAACAATGTATTCTATTATTATTTTATTTATTCCATTGGACTTGTATGACATTGTCATGTTGTGGTTTGGCTACCATGTGAAAATATTCTACATATTTATCTAAGTGAGAGCCATATCAATAGATTTTTTTTAATTACAAAATGTGGTTAGATTGATAGTTTAAAAGGGATCCGTTTAAAAGAGATATTATTGAGGCTTATACAACCTTTTTTTTGATAATGATTTTGAAGTTGATTTTATATTAATAATAGCTTTTATATATTTTAAGTCCCCTTTGTTAGACATTAATGATCCTTGAAATTTATTTACTTCTTTTATTTGGTATTTAGAATACATATTATATAAATCTTATTACAAAAAAGATTGGAAAGGGATTTTTAATATAAAAAAGATTAGTTGGGTCATCCATGCGGATGAATGGAGATAGATGATAGAAGTCTCTATTCCTATTGGTCAAAAGTTATGCCCAATGGACTTTAAGGAGGTTGCTTGAGGCCTTATTAGAAATTAGGGTTTGTCTTTCAAAGGCATTCAAACATTAGAGGCTAGGGTCAGCAAGTTTAGTTTTTTGGCTATGGTTTTTGTACAAAAATTGAGTGATTTGAATTTTTTATGAAGGAGATATAGGCGCTCAAAGTTAAGGTGTTGAAATTATACCTATTGTCACCCTTTTGGATATAACTCATGCATATAAAAAGCAATAAAGGATTTGCAACTAGGATTGGAAAGAACACTTTCTTGATTATACTCTTTGTATATAGTTTGATAAATTTTAAGCTAGGATGAAGGAGATATTAGGAGTTGAAGTTAGTGCTTGCAATCTAAGGGTAGTAATTGATCCTATTTAATTAGTGGTTGTGTTTTGAGCTATATTTAAGAGTTTGTATTTTCATATTATAAAACTATATATAATTTTTTTGTAGTATTAGGATTTTGGATTTTTGAGATGTGAAGAAAATAGTGCTATAAATTAGGATTTTAAACACATGTTAGAGTTTTTAAGATATCAATTAATTGGAAGCAAACCTATAGTTGATTTTTTTTTATAGTGAGGCTTAAGAATATAACCTATACTTTGGAAAAATTTGATAAAAATTAAATAGCTAGATCAAGAGTTATTGGATTATAAAATTTAAAAAGAAATCAATCCTTGCTAATGAATAAGCTATTGAAGGATTTTGTTACAATTTGAGTATTTTGTACAAACTAAAGGGATTGTTTAGGAGCCAAGACTTTATAAAGGTAGAAAAATGGATATATAGAGCTATAATAAAATTTTGATATGAAGATGAGATTTTGAAAGGAAATTATGGATTTTTCTTAAAAATTATTGATAATTTAACTTATCAACAATTGTTTAGTTGTGATTTTATAAAAAAAAAAGGTGTTAAGGATTTTCTATATGTCATAGAAAAATCTTAGGTTCAAACTTACTTAAATATAAGAGGGTTTTACTAATATAAGGACAAATCACTTATTGGAGTCTTGCTAATAAATTATAAGTAAATTCTTTACAACCATATATCGAGATTGAAGATCATGCCACATGACAATGTGCATGTAACATTGACAAGGAATAAAATAGGACTTTAGGATAATACCTTCTGAAAAAATGACTATATTCAAAATAATTAGTGATGAATTTTTATAAATATTCAAGTATTATATACAAAAAAATAATTCTATTATTAAAATAGTTACAATTTTATGATTAACATGAATTTTTAAACAAAAATGATACAAAAGATATTATTAAAATTGGAAATTTTGTAATATTTAGGTGCTATACAATTCAATGAAACAATAGTAAAATAATGCAACCAAGTAGTTGATATATATATATATATATATATATATATATATAATTATAACTTATTATATATTTAAAAGTGTGAGTAAATATTTTAAATATAATAATTTATTTATTTATTTATAAATTATTTATAAAAAATAAAAATCAACAAAATAATTTATTAAATTATTATTAACATCTTTTAAATAGATTTCTTTGCTTAAAAGTAATTTGGCTATACCTTAGATGTTGCAAATTTATAAATTTATAATTTTCACTTTATTATGATTTTATTTATATATTTTTATTTTAACATAATAAAATCAAATAATAATTATAAATTTTAATTATTTACTATAATATTTTTTGACAAATAAAATTATAGTTTAATTTCTTAGAAGATAATTTATAAATTTTATTTCAAAAATAAATTTTATTATATTCTTTATTATTTAAATATTTATTTAAAAATAAAAATATATATAAAGATATCTTTTTTTCTAAAAAAATACATATAATCATAAAGATACCTTTTTTTAAAAAAAAACATAGAAGAAAAAATTTATTTTAATAATTTTAATGTAATTTATTCAAAAAATAAATTTAAATTTGAAAAAATTATTATTCATCTTAACAATTTATCTATAAATCAATATATAAAAAAGAATTAATATAAATCTCAAAATAAAAGATAATAGATTTTATTAAAATTATCTAATATAATATAATTAGAATTTTGAAACATAAATTTTAAAATATTTTAAAAAATAAAAACTTATTATATAAGAATTATATTATTAAAAGAATATTTAATTTTTGTGATACAAATTTGATCTATATTAAATTAGTAGAAACTTATATTATTAAACACATATTACCAAGTATTGTTAGATGCTTATATATACAAATTACAAAATAAAATGCATAATCTATTAGAATTATTAGTCTTTTTATTTTTTTAAAAAATAAAAATACTTCTTGTCTTTAATGGATTGTAAGCTCATGTTAATAAATAAAAAATTATATCTTAGAATCAATTAAAATATATTATACTTTTAATCTAATATTATATTTTGAATGTAAAAAAATAAAAAAAATAAAACTCAAGTTATTAGTAAGAATGTATAAAATCCAGATAAGATGAATTATTAAACAAACTAGAGTTTTATTAAATCTTATTTTATTTTTAATATATATATATATATATATTTTTTCCTTAAAACATGAAACAATTATTTTAAGCTTCAAATACTCTTAAATGATTTCAATGTGACTTTAGATACCATAAAACAACTTTAAAAAAATAATTTAGCTTTCATTAATAAGATTCTAAAGACTTCTTAAATTCTAAAAGCACTTATATTACTTCCAAACACTTTTTACTATTTTAAATAATTTTAACACATTGAATAGCCTCTATTTACTTAAAATAAATATTCTTTAATAATATATATTTAAAAATACATACAACAAACATAATAAGTGTCTAAAAGCTCTAATATAGCAAATGTACTCAAATCTCTTTCTATTAAGGTCCAATGGTACTAATAGAGGCTTTTGATTTTTAAAGCACATAATTACACAGATATGAGTTTTTTTGATGAAAAATAAATATTTACTTAGAAAAATCAAACATTATTTAACAAAAAATATCTCTAAATGTGAGATAAAATTCTAATTTAGTAAATTATGCTAATTATTAAGTACTAGTTTATATTAGAAGACCTTTATCAATTCTTAATTTTGAATTAAATATTTATTAGAATATTTTATTTATTATTAAATAAAATTTATATTTAATATCACACATATATTTTTAATAACATTTAAATTAACATATACTTTAAAAACTTAACTCTTATTCTATCTTAATGTGCATTCAATATAAGCCCTCTAATATTCTTTAATCCCACAATTGTATATAATTGGTATCTTACGTGTATATTATTACTTAAATTTTAATTTGTTCCTCTATTAAATTATCTAATTAATTACTTTCAATCTAAGATCTGCTTAATCTAAATCCTAAGTAAGTTTTAGCTCTATAAAAATATAAACTTAGTCAATTCAAATAAATCTAGATTTAATTTTAAATAAAATAAAATATAATATAATATTATTCTAATATTTTAAAAATCTAAAATTTAGTTAATTTTAAGCAAAGTTTAAACCTTCTAAGCTATCTAAGACTTAGAATATGGCTCATTTAATAATTAAAATAAAAAATTAGATAGATGTAGTTATCAATAATTAGAAATATATGCAATTATAGTTGCCAGACTATTTAGAAAAAAAAATAGTGTTAAAAAAATATTAGTATTAATAAAATAGATTTAAAAATATTAAATTAAACTAAGTAGTGTTTTAAAAAATAAAATAAAGATAATTTATACAAAAAAATGAATCTTATTTAAAAAAAATATAATTTTAAAAAATTAAAAATTATTTAAAAAAGAATAAGTAATTAGTAGAATGGCTTAGAAAAGTCTTCAAGTTCTATTTTTCTTATCATTAATTTTATTTTTGATTTTATTATTTTATTATTATTATTATTATTATTTCGTTTAAATTTTTTAATTGAATTTTGATTATTGCTGTTATATATTATAAAGACTAAGATTTGATATTTTTAATATAGTTTTTATTTTTATTTTTAAACTATTTTTATATCTAATTATTATTATTGATTTGGAATTTTTTATGATTATTTATAAATACTTTAAGATAAAGTAGAATTTTGAGTGTTTGAATTGCTAACAATTGTTAGAATTTCTTTATTGAATTGCTGTAACTTTCAAAATTTAGATGTAATAGTTGTTTTTGATTTTGATTTTGATTTATTTTTTAAATTTTAATTTAAACTTCTATTACTATATATTATATTCTAATCCACCTTATAAGAAATTAGTTATGAGTTATCAAAGTTGAGATGGATTATTAGAATTAAATTAAAAAATCAAATAGATTTTAGCTAAGATATTTAATTATAATTTTTAAAATCATTTAAAATTTTAATTACACATTTTGATTCATATAGCCCTAGTTATTAGCTTTCTAATTCTATATGGTGCATGTCAAAAAAATTAATAGTGAATTTGTTATAAATATTTAAAGTTGTCAAATTTCACTTCAAAAAATATCAAGCGACCATAGTTTGAGACTAATAAATGATTGGATAACTTGGATGAAAATTAAAGATAAATAAAAATTAAATAATAAATAAACTTTGTTAGATAGATGGTTATATAAATAAAAATTAATGAAGGATGGATATCAAAGAATGATGTTTATAAATTAATAGTAAATAAAGATGTTAGGAAAGAATAATATAAATAATTAACAAAAAAAGTTTTAATATATTAATAGATCTTTGCTAAAGATATTCTTGAGAATTTTGACCTTTTAATGCAACACTACTTCTAAATCTTGATTCTAATAATAAACTTATTATATTATTATTGACTTTATTTATTAAAAAGATTTTTATTACTAAATTTAGTTATTCTTGGTAAATAATATCTTCTTCTACAATCTACAACATTGCACTTTCAACTATTTGTTGCCTTAGCTCTCCAAATTATCCACTAACAACCTTTATCCAATCTTTGTTTTGAATTGTTACACTTTCTCTTCTACCTAATTCTCCCAATTGAGTAGTTTTAGCCATCACATAATAGTAGTTTGGCTTGGTTGAAGTTGCATAAAATATGGTATTCTTCTTGTATTAAATCAATTTCAATTGTGCACCTTGTTGACACATCCTATAAATCATCGGGTTGCAAATCTCCTCTAATTCTTCTATCTTATTGTCAAACTTGTCGATATTAGCCACCTAGTTTTGGTTCAACGACAGGATTGCAGCCCCCGCTGTGTCTTCAATCATCATCTTGTAGTACTTGTTACGTACAACAATTGTGTTTCTGTCTAGCTCATAGCCTTTTACAGAATTGCTTCCTTTGGTTATGATAAGATTTTCAGACTCACCATTAATTTCACCGACTCCATTTCCTTAAAGGCTTCCTCAGCATTCCATGCTCCAGCACTTGCTAAATAATCATTCATGATGTTGAGAATGTATTTGTACTCTTCCTGCTCTACCTCTTTGTCATTGTCGCTAGCTTCATCTCCTTCATTACTACTGGAAAATTTACCCCCCTTCATGTCACTATCTTCCTTGTTATTGCTCCTTCGACAACGACCCCTGTGGTTTGTGATCTTGTTCTTTTGACCCGCCGTCTTGTCTTTCACAGACACAATCACGATACAGTTTGCATCAATGTCAAAGTACACAGTAATAGAGCACACCGCGAGGGTGGGGGAGTTTCCAACTTTTTGAACCTACCCAGCAAGTTGTAAGTTTTTGTTTAATTTTCTATCACACAATGACATGTACAATAGACTGCAAGTATCAACTCTCACGGTCTGTGACTCATTTTCATCACCTTGGTTTGAAGAGGAAATCGCTAGATTGTAATCATAGGCTTGACCCACTTTTACAAACCTCCCTTACACGCCCTTGCGACTGTCAGCTCAAGCTTTGCGGGATTTTATAAATCATCTTGCCAAACATTCGTATCTTCTTCTTCTCTTCATGGCGAAGTATGGCTGAGTCTTGCACTTGTGCAATTGGTACACTATCTGAGCTTCCGGAGTCCAAAGTGAGTGTGATAGGAACAAGGAGCACTGGTAATACATCACTTATTATAGTCGATGTTCTACCAATTGAGAACAAAATCTTGCCGAGACATGCCGGAATTGTCTTGCTCATTTCTGAATTGCATGACCATGTTACTTATATCCATGTCATCTAAAGTCTTCCTTTCCATATGCTGAGAGGCTTCTTGGTATTCTCTTCTCTCCTTGCCAGTGATGACAACAGCGGTTGTTATTTTTAGTTCTCTATGAAGAACAAAACCTTAACTTTTGAAGTATTCTCTTCTCTATTACAAACCTACCCACTATTACATTTATCTTTCAATTTGTTTTAATTTTAATTTTTTTTTGTCTAGTTTTATTTATTCTTCTTTTTTTTACTTTAATATTAATTTTTGCACACAATCTTTTCAAATGCATTTTTTATTTTTTATTTTTTATTTTATTTTTTAACTACTTATATTAAATTGATTATAAATTTTTTTCCTTCTATCCTTCTAATATCCTTTTCATATAGTATGTAAAATTATGCCATAAAAGAATGGATTTTTTTCCTAAACTATCATAATTCTAAGTTGATTTAACCACTATTACTAATTTAATCTACTTATTAATTGTTTTGACTCTTATATATATTAAAACTATTTAAGATACTATTAAAGTAACTATTTTGTGGTGTTTACACTAAACACATCTAAAACTAATAGTTATTACTTCTAAATTATAAAATTAACAAACATTCATGTAATTTATTCTTCAATAAAATATACTATTTATAAAGTTATCTTATATTTTAAATCCTTTGCATATATAGATCAATAATCTACTAAATATTATTTTATTTCAAAATTTTAAGCATCATTTTATTTCAAAATGTATTGAAGATGTTAGTTTTTTCTTTTTTTTTAATAATATTAAAATTAAAAAACCACTACTTTTTTAAAAATAAATCAAAGATAAAAGATTAACTAATTCTTTTAATTATGATGTCAATGTCTTATATTTAATTGTATTAAAATATATCAAAGATATAAAAATTGTCTAATTCTTTTAGCAACAATGTTAATTTCCAACAATCATAGATATAAAAAATTTATTAAAGATATAAGATATCTAATTTCTTAGACAATGATATAAATTTTGAACAATGATACATATCAAAATATATTATAAATGTGAAGTTTTTTTTTTTTTTTTGATAAGATAAATTTCTTAGATTTAAAATATCAAATTATGGATATAAAATTAGATTGAATATAAAAATTATGTAAATCTTAAGACAAAAATATTAAGGATCTTAGTGTGTATATATATATATATATATATATACATAAGATTTTTTTATTTTGTTTATTTTGATAATTTTTTTTAAAAATTAAATAAACATATTTTAGTTTTAAATTTATATATTCTTTTTTTTTTCTTCTTCTAATTCCTTAAAGATTAAACTTGTATAATAAAGAGTAATATAATTAGAAATAACTTCAAATATTAAATCACAAATAAATCCATATGTTTATATTTTTCTAATTATTTTTGTAATAATATTAACTTTTAAAAATCACATTTATTCAGATGAGTCAAAGATTTACAATTGCTCATTTTTTTTGTCAATAATATCAACTCTTAATATTCAACCATATGCAAATGTATCAAAGATTTTAGATTGCCAAATTTCCTTAGTAATATTGTCAACTTCCAATACTTATTGATATTTAAATGTCTCAATGATGTAAGATTGTCTAATATTTTTGGTAAGGATGTCACATTTAAAAGTTTATATATATATATATATATTAAAATATATTATGGATATAAGATTACTCAATTTTTTTTAGCAATGATATCAATATTGAGCATTTACTTAAATTAAAATGAGCCAAAGATATAAAGTTATTCAATTCTTCAAATATGAATGCCAACTTGAAACAATCATACATATTTAAATGTATCAATAATGTAAGATTATCTAATTTTGTTAATAGAAATATAAATTATAAATAATAATTAATATTTAAATGTATCAATAATATAAGATTATCTAATTTTGTTAATAGAAATATAAATTATAAATAATAATTAATATTTAAATATATCAATAATATAAGGTTGCCTAGTTTTTTAACAAAGATATTAATTTTGAGCAATTATGCATATTTAATTGTGTCAAGGATGTAAAATTGCCTAATTCATTTGGCTATGATAATAACTTTAAGAATTGAAATATATCTAATTATATAAAAGATATAATATTGTCCAATTCTTTCAGAAATGATGCCAACTTCTAACAATCATCCATATCTAAATATATTAAAGATATAAAGCCGTCAAATTTTTTTAGCATTAATGTCAATTTTAAATACTAATTTAAATTCAAACACATCAAAGATGTAAGGTTTTTCAACTCCATTGGCAACAATGCCATTTTCTAATAACTTATATGTAAACAATAAAAAGCAAAATTTTTAATATATAATAATTTATAATTCTAATTCTAAATTTAAAATTAAAATCCTACATATCAAATCAATTATTGATGCCATATTATTAAAATTAGTACTAATTTACAATAATAATAGTTTTATTTCTAAATAAATTTTATCAAAATATATACAACTTATATTTATATGTAAATATTTAAATAAATAAATAAATAAATATATATATATATATATATTCAAAACTAAAATATATTTTATAGCTTAATAATTTAAGTGTTTAATATCTATACTTTTTAATATCTACAATTATAATTACATATGAACATTTATTATTCTAAATATTTTTTCTATAAAGATCTTAAACTTAATGAGTAATCCTAATAGATAATCAAGTGTTCACATATCTATGTTTGTAGGTAGATGTGTGACAAATTTCTTCCACCTCCTAGCATCAAAAATTCCCTTGCAAAGAAAATTAGTATTATTATGCAAATAAATACTATGCACATCTTTATAATAACAATTCCCATAAAGCCTTCCAATATTCAATTCCAAAGTCCAAATTCATATCTCAAAATCTCAAATAAAAACTTCCATAAAACCACTCAAAAACATACAACTTCATGATTGATCACATTCTAACCTAATTCTAGTGCAATCTAATGCTCATGCTTACTGCTCAACAAACCAGCACCGATGTACTTTCACTGAATGTGTAAACTATGAAACTTTATAAACAATAAGTTGACGCGCATCTTCTAATGCAATGCAATTAATGGATGCCAAACCATCAGACTCAACTACAGTTTCGGGCAGAAGAAAAAAGATAAGTGATCCACCATAAGCGATCTTCTACATAACCCACAACATGAACACCGACCGCCACTGACTGACTGCTGCTCCTCAAACACAAAAACACCAAAACTAACAAGCAAGCAAAACTCAGACTCCCTGCAACGCATGGAAGCTTGCCTGGGTAGAAACCAATACAAGAAATCCTTGTCGCAAACTCTCGCCGACACATGCAATCGAGCAAAGCTGTTGTCAACACGCACCGTCCAGGTAGGGGGCTGTTATCACCTTCTCACTTCACGTCAAGTCAAGACATTGACGCTAGAATCTTCGAACATTTGCACTCACGCTCTGATCTGATCTGCTCTACCCACAACATCCTCACCAAGAAGGCCCCCTTATGATCAGAACTGGTGTAGACAACAGGCTCTTCTGAACATCGGTGTGCTGAGTGACGAAATCTCTACTAGCGACTGTCGCTATGGCGCTACTCGCACGATGTCCCAACGCAACATCCCATCACGAAAGCTTGTGCAGAAACAACAGAGCATTGAGGTTCTGGTGAAGGCAAGCGGACGAACTCTGGACAAGCCCAGCCAGGTCACACCGTGGATGAAATCGGTGCCGATTGGTGGCCGGACCTCATCCGAACGAGGGAGGAGAAGAACGAGGCTCTGTTGATTTTAGTTGCATGTGTTACTGAGCACTAGAAAATGCGAGCTGTTCTAAACTATTGTAAATGCCATGACAGATTCTGAGTTCTCATTTATCTTCTGCTTTTCTAGTACAAGAGACTAAAAACCTGTTTCGGCATTCGATCTGATTCTGAGGTAGTGCTGACCTGGCTCTCTATGACGGATTCCATTCCTTTTTTGTGCATGTAACCGTTTGTTGTCATGGGTGTCTTTATCGGAGGCTGTTTCTCTTTCACAAAAACTTTCGCAGAGGTATGATGGAGAACAGCAACACGGTTTATTGATGGACGAGGAAGAAGATTTCGCTCAAGCTTCTGTCGAATCTGATAATGAAACCTTCAAAGTTGCACTAAAATCATGACGAAGGTGAGGATAATCTTCCGGTTGCAGGCAGTGCCGAAGATCTTGTTGAAGATGGAGGCGAGGAGGGTGAAGAGGAGCCCCCTGAATACCCGGCTGTTCAATATCTGAAGAACAAGAATGAAGATGTTTCGACATGAGGATTCAACTTTTTGGGTTTTAGATGATGGTTCTATATGACCCTTTCTCTCTCGTTTTCTAATTTTGGCCCACACAACAAGTCTTACCTCATGGATTTTTACTGTTACATGCGGTTATATTTTTTTTCCTTATCAAGATTTCACTCCAACTGCCCTTCATGCATGCTGGACTTGTGCAGTCTGCTTCCTCATTCCAAGTCCTTTTTCACACAACTCCATCTTCGGTTAATATCTAATTAAGGTGAAATGGCTTGAAAAATAAACATCGCTCGAGGAAAAAATCTAACAATACAGATACCTCATTGGATTTTATAAAGCACGAGAAAATCAGAAAACCTCGACTCTGGGATCCGCACGAAGTGGTCAACAGACATCGCGCATTTTGTGTTTATCATGAGGAGAAAAATTATGCCGCAATCAACGTCATCACAAACTTAGAAAAGAGATGGTCGCAGCTGCTCAGGAGGACTTTCTCACTGATGTCCTCGAACTATCCCCGTCGTGACAAACTCGCATCCACCTCGCAAACTCAACCGTGAACAGAGAATCCATTCAGCACCTCGCTCACCAACTCCATCTTTTATCACAGTGAATAGTCCACTAGATTCTCCCACTTCCAGAAAAACACCTGGTTCTGATGGCAACACATACAACTCCACAGCCCAATAATGCCTAGAATTACTCTTCTTCCAGGTGGATCACTATAAAAATGTGCAAGCATTACATTGATAAAAGCGGCGCCTTTGCGAGTACCCATCTGCTGCAATGATTTGCTAGTTTTCTAGTATGTGCAAAAAAGCATGAACAGCTCTGTGGTTTCCAAGCAATGCTTATAAGATAAGCCTCTGATTACCTTTATAATGTTTATCATCCAGCGTTTAGATGCATTGAGTTGCATTGTTGGATTAGCAGCCTACACTGTAACGTAAGATCCTGGAAGTCAGGAATGTGTTGAGGCATGAAGTATCTGTCTGAAATATGCATCAAAATCTGCACTGAAACATTTTGCAACAATATTGTCATTGTATAGAATTTTTTAGTCCAAGGAAATCAATGGCATTTTAAAATTTTATTTTGAAGTGTATTTTATTTTATTTTATAGTGTTATGATTAAGTACATTTTACTAACCACTAAATTTGATATTATAGATTTATTGTGGATTTATTGTGATATAAATTTTATTTGTGTTATTAACTTTTATTTTTTAATTACTTATTTTTTAAATTTTAATTCTTCAAAAATATTTTATTTAGAATTTATGCACCACTTTTAATTTGTATAAAAAATCTAAATTAATTGATTAATATTCAAATCAATATTTATATTTAAAAAATAAAATAATAAGGATTTAAAAATAAAACAAGATATCAACAAAAATAAATATAAATTTTTTTTCCAAAAAAAATTTTATTTAAAATTTTAAAATTCTCAGATATTTATAGATTATATATATTTTTAAATCAAGCATATTATTTTGAATTTTGATATAATAAAATTTATTTTTATAAAGGATATTAGTTATTATATTAAAAAAATTAAACATACTAATTTGGAAGGTTGTAATATAAAAATATTTATGATATATATATATATATATATATATATATATATTGATAGATATTTAAATTAGGATATTAAATAAAATATTTTAAGAAATTAAAATCAATGTATCAAGATTATATATATTAATATTAAAATATCATATAGATGGATTAATCTAAGTATATGAAGAATAGTAACTTAGATATTTTAGGAAAACAAACAACTATAACAACAAATTAGAGCAAAAAAATAAGCTTATAAGAAACAAGTAGTGATTAAGAATAAAGATTTTTTTATGCATGTGTATATTAGAATTAAATAAGTATATGTAATCAAACATGGCTTGAACAAAATTTAGTGATGAGTATATGCAAACTAGAATTAAAAGAACTTGCAACTAGATAAGTATAAATTTATTTTAGGAAAAGAAGTACAAAATAGAAAATAGACTGTAATTATGTAAGTGTAAGTCTAGTAGGAGTGCAAAAGACAACCAATATATAGTTATACAAAAAGCAGTAATTGAACAAAAAGAGAGGTGTACGATGTACAACAACTAAGCATTAATGCAAAATCAATTGGAAACTAAATTGACAAGATAAAGAATTAAATGGAAAGACATTGAAGAATGTACTTACAATGTTGCAAGTATTATACAAAAGATAGGCTTTATTATAAGAATTTAGCAAGTTATTTCTATTTTTGCTTGATAAAAAATAAAAATAAAAACCATTGGTTTAAAGAACTAGTTATGGAGCTAAATCTATATGTTAGAAATTGCAAAGGTGAAGGAGTATTCAAATTTAATTTAGATACAAGGAAACAAGGCCATCTCAAAGATTTAAAACAAAAGACAATGTTATTGCACTAACCAAGTAGAAATAGACCAAAAAAAATAGGAATTAGAATTAAAAAAGTAGTGTGGTACAATGACAAGAAAAATTAAAGAACAAATTAAATAAAGAAAATCATGTAAATATCTAAGAAAGAAAAAAAGCATAAAAATAAGAAATAAGAGCTAACTTCACATGAAAGTAAGTTAAAAGTTATAAAGAAAAAAAAAAGTCTAATAGTAAAATAGGAGCAAAATGAAGAAAAAATTAAGTAAAAAAAAAATATTAAAAAAAAAAGAACAAAATTTAAGAAGCACCAAAGAACAAGTCAAGGTGAATTGAGTTGTGACAAAGAATAAAGGCTGCAAAAGTGTTGTGAAAAAAATAAAATAAAAAATAAAAAAAAAGAAGATATAAGTGGCAATATAATTTATAAAATTATGAAATATAAACAATATTGAAGAGGGAGTTGATCCTAATTTGCTTAGGTCCATGTAATCTAATTGAATTAAATTAAAAATAGAATCTAAGAATAATATTAGATTAAAAAAATATCATTATTTATAAATTAATTTTAAGAAGTTTTATAAAAAGAGATATAAATAGTATAATAAAAAATTATAGATAAAAAATAGAAAAGATTAAATAAAATATAAAATATAAAATTATATATAAATATAAATATATATATATATATATAGAATTAAAGAGGAGTACAGAAATCAAGCTTGATAGCATAAGGTAGTTAGATTGGACAATAGCTAAATATATCATAGGAGCAAACATAATCTCTTCATAAGATACTTTGTGAATATTTTCAAATTCCAAATAGATTGCAAGGGATTTAAAAGCAATTTACAATGATTCAAAGAATTAAAAATAATTAATGCTTGTTAATTTAATATATAGAAGTGACTCAAAGAAGAAAAATTACATTAAATTGCAACATGCCATTACAAAATCCTTACTAAGCAATTGTACATTAAAGCTAATTTAAGATGCTTTTACTTAATAAATCTATCTAAATATAAATTTAATTTAATTTTTAGTTATAATTTTTTATATTATTTTATATTATTATAATTTAATAGATTTATTTTATTATTTTATTATTTATTATTTATCATTTTTTATTTTATTTTATTTTTTAATCTACCTTAAATAAAATTAAATTAAAAAAAAAGAAAAAAATTATTTGGATAAAAATAAAAAAAATAAAAAAAATAGAAAAAATAGAAAAAATAGAAAATAAAAAATAAAAAAAATAAAACAACTATGTGAATTGGATGTGAATTAGGAAAATTTATACTAGTTAACATAAAAATAATTGTAGTGTAAATATAGACTTTATTAAATTAATTCCAATTAGATGATATAATATAAATAAGACAATTAAGAATATTATATTCAACCATACTATTAGCTTAAGGACCTTCTTCTCTTCAAACAATTGCTTTTGTCACCTTGTTGCTTTAAAGCCAATAAATTTGGGCTTTCTAAAATTTTGACTTTAAGAGGCTTCAATACCATCAACACTTACATCAAAATTCTTCCTAAATATTAAGAATTACTCTTCAAAAGCTGATTGATTTAAACTACTAAGATAGTAGACCATTCTTTATGTGAATTACTACAAAAACTCCATTTCAATTCCAAATACAATAATTTTTGTTTTAATAGAATTGCAACTTTTATAGCTTGTTAATTCT
The DNA here is from genome assembly GCA_036785485.1 of Physcomitrellopsis africana. Classification (NCBI taxonomy): domain Eukaryota; kingdom Viridiplantae; phylum Streptophyta; class Bryopsida; order Funariales; family Funariaceae; genus Physcomitrellopsis; species Physcomitrellopsis africana. The sequence continues at coordinate 226,932 of JAWRVF010000438.1, read as the reverse complement.
ACTAAAATTTGAAGAATTTTTTCTTATCAATAGCTAAACATTGCTCCTTCAAAGGTGAATAGTCTAAATTGCTAAGGTGGTGGATAAGTCTTTGCTTGATATGCTATTATAATTCCTTCTAACTTCAAATATAATGATTTTATAATTTTGCCAAGATAAATTTGAGAGAATTCTAATCACAAAAATTTAGATCAAAACTCACAATTCAAGAAAATAAGGGAGAGAAATCTAAAACTTTATATAATGGAGTAATCTAAAACTTTATACACAATTAAACTATACAAGAAGAAGAAAGAATTAGGAAAGAAGAAAAGAAAATAAGAGGGTTGAGAGCTATAGGAGAGCTAGACTATTGATCTTAGATGGAATGGCTCTAAGTCTCCTATCTGAGATATTTTTTTCTATTTGACTATTTTTTTTTAAAAAAAATTAAAATTAAAATTCAACTAGCTACTATTATTGACTTGCTACTCCAAATTTGGTGAATTTATACTCATTTAGAACTTAATTAATATGGCTTAAGTATTACCAACTCTTATAACCATCAAATTATTGAGTATTAAAAATTGCTCCTTTAAAGTTATGTAATTCACATTGCTAAGATAATAGACTATTCTTTACTTGAATTATTATCAAAAACTCATTCCAACTTCAAAGTCAGAAATTATTAGCTTGTTGGATAGATAATTTACAAAAGACTTTGTAGAGTAATTTTTATTTTAAAACAAAAATACAAAGAGCATAACTATGAGAATTTTAAAGCCCTCCAATAATAAAATTTGGCTTATACTCTTATTAAATCAAGTACTGATCTTGGATCTATAGCATGAATTTCAGTAAAATATAATATCATTTTCTAGAACCTACTTTTATAAAATCTTTTAAAAATAAAATCTAACATATTATCTTTAATTTATTACAATCAATTATTTATTTATCATGACGCATCAAGCAACCCTTCATTAATGTTATTAAGTCCATCAAGTTCATACTAAGATAAAGTACATTTTTTTTCTCATCTAAATCATCATATCAAAAAAAAAAAAAAAAAAAAAAAACTAAGAAAAGTGAGTAAATTTTACTAAAGACCTATTCAAGTGCACATATTTGTAAACACAAATAGAAATACCATATGCTATAGAATTGTCTAATATAAAAAATAAATTTTATTTAAAAATTATAAATAATTAAATATTTGAAATCTAAAATATAAATAAAAATCAAACTTCTCAGTTTAAAAAAAATCAAAAGAGAATATTATAACTTTACAAGGTCTTTAAGAAGATTAGATGGTTGATATGTAAGAACAAGTTTGTTAGCTAGTAAGAAGAAGAATTTAGTTGAAAACATTTTTTTTTATAAATTAATTTTTTAAAATAAAATAATTAATTATCATTTATATGTAGATGAGTCTTTCTTATAGAATAAAAAAGACCTTTAAAAAATGAATTAGAATTTAATTAGGATATAAACTCAATTACATTAATTTAGCACAAAGTCAAGACTTATAAGACTTTACTAAGATAAGTATAATTTCTATGTAATAGATTAATTAACATCCATAATTTAATTAAGGTTAAGAAGGACTATATCAATTAAAAAATTAAATTGAACTAATGACTAGAAAAATATTACTTTTAATAAAGAATGTTACATTATAAGAAATAGAATTGGAATAAGTGTAGATAGTAAGAGCAAAGAAATCCAAATAAAGAGATCTAAAAGTGTTGCTAAAATAAGAATGAAAGAAATTTAAATCATAATTATAAGATTAAATTAGAAAATAAATAAATAAATAGTTTTGGTTGTTTTAAACAAGAGCATAATTAGTAAGTTTTGAAAAAAAATCCAAAATAGAAGATTAAAGGAACTTAAGATGAATACAATAAAAACAATAAGTACTGTGAGCAAGAAAAGACAAATGGAAAGAAGAAAAAATAATAATATAGAGTAAATTTTTTAAAATGATAAATTATTATTATAAAAAAATTATAATATAAAAAAATTATAAATTTATATTTTGTTACATATATCTACCTCTTAAGAACACTTTTATTATAGCTAGGAATTCTAAGTTTGATTGAAGAAACTCTCTTTTATAATAATACTACACAAAAGACAAACTTTTATAAAATCTATAGAATTTAAAATTATACCAATTATTATTAATATATATATGGAATCAAAATATAAATATAAATATATATATTATAGTATTTATAGGAAAAAAGTTAATATCTAAAATAATATAATTCATTTTTCTTCCAAAAAACCACCAATTTTTACAACTATAACAAATTACCATCTATTCTAAATAAATTAAATTAAATTTTATTCAATAATAAAAATTTTATACAATAAAATTCATCTTTCTATAAAAAATTTAGAGATCCTTAGACACTTAATAGAGATAAGTAGAGTTTTTCCAATGTTATATCAAAGTTTAAAAAGTCTTCTTTAAATTCTTTAAAGACCATCACTAAAAAATAAAGTTTGAGCTAAAAAAATTAGAACATAAATGACTTAAGTAGACTATTGCAATTCACAAAATATTAGCAATAGATGCAACTACTAAATACTACCAAGTACTAAAAACTTTTAAATTATTAAATTAAATTTTAAATTTATAAAAAGACAAACAAAAGAAAAAATATTATTTGAAGTATTTTAGATATTTGTAGCTATTAATAAATTATAAGTATTTTGTAAGTAATTTATAATTTATATCTATCAAGATGTAGATAAGTTATATATTATTTTTTTAAAATAAAAAAATATCTACACACTAGTTATTTAAATATTTATGTATGGTAATTAAATTTTTAAATTTTTATAAAGTATAATTACTACTATTTTATAATTTTAAAAATATAAAATATAAATATTTTTTTTTTGATACTACAAGGCTTTTACATATAAAAAGTATATAGCTACAAATGCATAAGTTTTATTACATGTGTGCTTACCTAGGTGCCATATTGTTATTAAAAAAATAAAATGATTAAAATCAATAATAAATAAAATTATTATAATATTACTTCTATAAAAAATTAAATAAAAGAAAAAAACTAAAAATATCTAAAATACTTCAAATGGAATATAATTTAAAGAAGACAATGTCTACTTGAACAAAAAAGCCAAATTATAATTGAACAAACTACATTATTATTCTACAACAACTTATTAATAAATAAAACTTTAATAATGAAGAAAAGATAGTAAAAATAGTTTTAATAAAGATACCAATAAAGAAACTAAGAAAAATAGTAAAATTTCAATATAAAATAATTTAATGATAAATAATATCATTATTACAATTATATAATAAAAACTAATTTATCTAATTAATTCCAAAATATGGAAGAGTTAGTGGAATGTTTTTCATACAACCAATTGCTTAGTAGCTTTGTACATAGTGTCTACATATTTATTAAGCCAATATAAATATTTTCTTTTTTTATTTTTTTTCATTAGATTTTAGTATACGAAATTTATATATTGTTAAGGATCATTGGCAATTAAGTGGATTGATAAAAATAAAAATAAAAATAAAAACCAATCATAAATAATAGTCTATCTATTTACTAATAATTCATATTATTTTAAATTTTAAATTTTAATTTTTATAATAAATAATTTTGACTTTAAATTTTGATCATTTTATGTAACAATATTTTTTAAATAAATTGTATTGGTCCATTGCAAATTAAAACATAGATTTTTAAATATAAAAATTATTTTTAATATGTTTTAATCTACAGCTACAATTTATTTTATATAAATATAAATATAAATATATATAATTTACTACATATATAAATATAATTTAGTTGAGCTTATAAAAATCTTGTATATATATATATATATATATATATATATATATATATTTATATTTATATATTTAGTTGAGCTTATAAAAATTATATACATAAATATACATAAATATACATATATAAATATATAATTTAGTTGAGCTTATAAAAATATTCAGTTAAAATAATATTAGATTTGGTGGTAGTTGAATTAGACAAGTAAGAGCAAGGTGCTCCAAATAAACAAATGTACTCATCATAGGTTAGTTTAATTAGGAGCCTTGTACATTTTAGAGAATACTCAATTTTTTACAAAGAAAGAAAAAAAAGAAAAAGAAAGAAGAAGAAGAAAAGATTGTTTAGATTTTAATTTGTTCTAATATTTTTAAATCAAATATTAATTAAATTAAAATTTTGGATCATAATAAATATTTTTAGTGAAATTATATAGTATTATGATGGCTTTGTTTTTTAAAGGTTCAATTCTATTTTAAAAAATCAGATTTTTATAAATATTCATGGTTATAAAAATATTTTAAAAAAAATTTAATAAGCAATAAGAACTTACAATCCAAAACTTACAAGTATTACTCTTTGTAGGCCTACACAATGAACTTCTCTATTAAGTGACTTTTAATGTATTTGTTGGTCCTTAAAACTTATAAAACTTTATTTTTTGGCACATTATGATTTGAATCTCATATCTTTGTTTCTACAATTTTTTTTTTTTTTTTTTTTTTTTTTTAATAATGAAAGTTGAAAGAATTAGAAGATGTACTTGCAAACACACAATTAATCCAACTTAGATACGTTTCCAAATACACACAAAAAAAGAATTGTTTTGAAAACTCAACATCTTTACTTTTGATGATCTTTCTAGTTTTTGAACACAGAGCCTATTGGCTAAAGTTTACAATATCCAAGAAATGTGCACTTGGTTTCTTTTTGCATTAAGTTTGATATTTATGTTATTTGATACATTTGTATTTGCTATGCATCTAAAGATCTTTATGTATAGAATGCATGTTTTTTTCTTTTTCTATTCCATGTTTCTACAAATGTTATTGCTGTATAAACACTACTAGAGCAAGAATTACGTATACATATTGCATTTACCATTTTTTACATCCAAAACTCAAAGCAGAGATGTTGAGTATGTAATATGCTCCTAGCTATCTATAAAATGGTGCAATTAGCACATTTTGCTATTCCATTTGTTGTGGAGTATATAATAAAGGAGGATCATATGAAATGATTTTAAAGATAAATAAATAAATAAATAAATAAATATACTTCCAAAATTTGATACCACATATTGAAGCATACTCAAGCATTAAAAATATAAATTTTGTTTAATTAAATTGAATTGTGATACAAAGTATTCAGTTTCTGATCCTAGTTTTGAAAGCCTATTCATAGTACAGAGCAGAATGGTGTGTCTGTGAACATTGGTGCTAAAAAAAATAGTGTGACCTTGTGTTTGCTTTCTATACTACCATGAAGAAGGCGCTTGTTAAAAGCTACTCTAAATCTTTTAACTTTTATATGATAAAATTGAATATTGAATTTGCTGTAGAAAAGGGAAGAAACAGAAACCACATTTAGAAATAAAAAGAAAAAGAATCAACCAACCCAGAAAGGAACAGGAAAAAATAAAAATAAAAATTAAAAAACAACAGCAACCCACCTAGGAAGAAAAAGAAAAGAACAAAAAAACAACTCACCTAGAAAGGAAAAGAAAAAACAACCCACCCAGGAAGAAAAAGAAGAGTGAGCCCAGAAAGAAAGGGGGAAAGAAGAGAGCAACCCAGCTGGAAAGAAGGGAGAGAAAGAGCAAGAAAGAGCTCCCAGCAGCAGGAACAGGAAAAAGGCTTGAGAGAGTCGGCGATGGCACACAATTGCAAAGCAGAAGGAGAAGGAAGGAGGAGGGGGAAGAGGAGGAAGAAGAGGAGGAAGGAGGAGGAGCCGAGATCGATTGAGAATGCAGCAGCAGCAGCAGCAGCAGCAGCGATGATCCATCGCCACGCTGTTGGGACTGAGATCCCTCCCCCAATCTCTGCGTTGGGTTTTGTTCGCAGAGCTTGCCCGAGCGGGGTCTCGCTCGCATGAGCCCTGCTACATCCCAGAACCTGGAGCGTTGATCGAGAGCTGGGGGTGGAGGGAGATTGCGGTGAAGCAGGCAGGGGGTGGGAAGGGGGATGGGAAACGCAAATGTGCGAGAAGGAGGAGGAGGAGGGGTTGGTCAGCATCACCATCACCATCCGCATCAGCAGCCTCCCGTGGGGTTTCATGCTGCAGCACCGAGTGGGCAGCAACAGCAGCATCAACAACAGCAACAGCAGCGAGGAGGCCCCTCGGGACATGGGATTCGTGTGCATCTGCAAGCGCAGCTGATGCGTGATCAGCCGAGGTTTGGGCATGCGCCGTCCACTGAGAGTATGAGCCAAAGCCCGTCTGGGAGCCCCGGCAGCGTCGCGCGATCGCCTCTCACGTTCATTCCTCAGGTCAGGAAATATCCCTCTCTCTCTCTCGCTTGTGTGGATGATCTTCTGAGCCTCGATCAGTAGGCTGAGATCGGTTGGAGATTGGTTTTTAATTTGTCGAAGTGATGGCGTTTTCGACTGTAGAAGCTCAGAGACAACTTCGTTTAGTGTGCCAGGTGTTATTGTGGGAATGGGGCTGACCACGGGAAATGACACATAAGGCACGAGTTGGTTTTGCAAATGAAGAGGGAACTTATTTTAATTTTGATTTTAATTTTCTTACTCAACACATTCCTTGCGGTGCTCCATTGTGGGCGGAAGTATTTCTGGAAGAGTTGAAAATTTAAATCAGATTATTTTGCGACGGAGTCGGCCCCCTTTTTTTTAAGGGCTTGTACTGAGTTGTTGTTTCTGTAATTACTTGAGTTATGACGCTTCTGAAGTTTATGTCACTAGGTTTGTGTTACTAGTTTCCACTGGGTCCATGTTTCCGACAGCACATCCGCTCGAATTATGGCCGCATTCAACTATGAGTGCAGGCCAAGCATACTTGAAGTTCGAGCAAATTTCATGCTTCACAGTTGCAGAGCATTGACTTAGACAGATTGATGCTGTAGTTCCTTAGCTTGGGCCATCTCAAACTTTTTTTGGTGCATTGAAATGTGATTTATACAGTTTGAAAATATGATTTTCAAACTGTGGCCAACCCCAACTTCTTTACTTACTAAAGGAGTCAATTTTATCTTTCATTGGTGTCAAATTGGCGTCCGCTCCTAATCTTAAGCAGCCGTAAGTGTTCATCGAACGATTGTAGGGTTTGAAAGTCATTCAACTGGTTAGGTTTTTCTCTTGAATTTTTAAAAACTAGGTCAAAGATTGGATTCAGTTTACAAAATCATCGAAGGTGATAAATCGTTTTGGTGTGATTCTTTCTGCTTCTACTCATCGGGGTAGAGAGGTTTCGTGTGCATGTCGCAGGTGCCCATGGTGCCAATATCTAAACCAAATGAGATGAATTTGGGAGGATATGTACAAGCGAAGCGCACTCAACAGCAAAATTATTATGAGACGTGTCTGTACGGAGAGCCTGAAAAGGGGGTGGCTACCATGATAGTGTGGAGTCATGGGGGCGTCCATGTTGGTGTCATAGGCTCCTGGGATAATTGGCAAGTAAGGTGCGGAATTTTTGTTCCTCTAGTATCTCAGCAACGTAGAAATAGATAGCTGTCAGTCTTATGGAACAAAGATTGTCACTTCAGTTTATGTGTCACACGCTTCATGTCACCTCCTTTGTTTCATATGTTGGTGACTGCATAGAACTGGTTATTGTCGTGACATTTTGCACCCGACATAGTATGGATGATATTTTCTGACGTTCATGCGATGGCAGAGGGTGAATGAGTTGAGTTATTCTGTGTTGTACCACAGGCAACCACTCCATAGATCTGGTAGGGAATTCACATTGATCAAGGTAATTCCCCCAGGAGTTTATCAATACAAGTTCTGGGTTGATGGACACTGGAGGTACTCGCCCGATTTACCTGCAGTTTCAGATGGCCCTAACAACGTAAACAATATGCTGGACGTGCAAGTAAGTGTATTTATAAACTTCATCTCATTCAGTTCTTACTCTCTAATCTGTTTGCAAAACAACCTCGAGTATGTATTTGTGTGCCCCTTCAAGGGCATCAAATGCTGTGGCAATGAGCATTTTTGTGATACACTATCTAGGCTTCTAGTAGGTGCTGTCTGGTCGATCAATGAATAGTAATTCAAATAAGTGCCATCTGAAACTGGCACTAATAGAAAGATCTATTTCGGATCTTTCTTCGTTATAGTACCGTTTCTTTTCACTTGTTAAATCTCTTTTCTCATTTTCACTTGACGACATGCTGCCTTGTTTACCAAATAGACTGTTTCTGAGTGCTGTATTGTACAAACACAATTGTAGGACTACGTACCAGAGAACCTCGACAGTGTTGCTGGGTTTGATCCACCACGATCACCTGATTCCAGCTATAACAATCCACTGCCTGGCCCTGAAGATTTTGCTAAGGAGCCTCCATCTGTGCCCCCACAACTGCATTTGACACTGTTGAACGTGCCTCAACAAAACGAGACCACAGCAAATCTTCCTCGGCCACAACATGTAATTTTAAACCACTTGTACGTTGAGAAGGAGAAAACCAACCATTCTGTCGTTGTGCTTGGTACCACAAATCGTTTTCGATCGAAGTACGTGACGACTGTACTGTACAAGCCCTTGATGTGAGTTTTGGAAGCGGTTGTTGAGGATGGGGCTCATACACAAGTTGAAGACCAAGGTCCCATTTATTTACATGTAGTGTACACATTAGGCTGTGCCTAGCATACAACAGTGGCCATAGCGCTCTTACCACAGCTCTCAGACCACAGGTCGTAGAACTGAGATTTGATTTCGAAGGCATGATGTAGAGACCTTATTACTTGAGTTGTGATCTGGCAGAGTTGGTACTCCCTGCACAGATGTATATTTAAATTCGCTGAACTTTAATTTGCCAACTTCCCAACTGCGTGACTTGTCTTGCAAAGATTGTTTCTGCTACTCCTGATATTCTGCTGGCTTACCTGGGTACTTATCAGTTGGTTCCCTGGTTTCTTGTTCTTCTAAATATCTTGTATCCATCTTGTGAGGTTGGCTCTTTCGTTGAGGATTGTGTTATGTACAAAATTTAGATCCATGACGAGGACATTATCTTTCCCATACTGGTGCAGGTCGGGATTCTGCTGGTGTGATATAACTGGCAAGGAGTGTCTATTCTGACTCGAAGAGAAACAGGGAAGGAAATTTCTACTGGGGTTCGATGGTGAGTTCACTACTTGAAGGTTCGTTAGATGACGCAATCTACTGTCTTGTGATATGAACAAGAACCAGACCGAGATATGAAAGAACAAAGCAGCCCACCTTCCTATCTCTCTTCTCGGTTTCTTCGAGAGCATGAATGAGGGAGCTGATTAGGCTTGCACATGACTAACTCAAAATTGCAGCCGTCGGAAGGGAAATGAAGCTGCTTGAATTGATGTGCGGGTCTACGTTTGCTTCTTCTTATGACAAGTATATTGACAGTAGTTATGATTTGACCAGGAACCAGTGGAAGTGATTCACTGGTTGTAGGGTTAACGGTGGTGATAGTTACATATTTTTAAGAAAATGCTGCAAATCTCGGGGTTGCTCGCCTTGAGGCAGCATCTATGGCTCCGCATCTGACACGATAAAGCTCCAATTTAGTAGAACCAACCTTCAAGGACAAGCGAACCCCTATCAAGACGGAGAAAATTCAAGCGTGTACACAATAATCTTAGTCTTACTTCAGAAGGTGTTACTCGCAGGATTCAGGCATAAGGGGAAATGCAGAGTTCTGAAATTGAGGGTTACAGGCCCAATGAAGATTCGAAGTTGGAGAAGCAACGTTTCTGGAATGTGGTCACTGGCAAGGATGATTGCTTGCGTTTTGCTGCAGTGGGCAGTATTGTCGATCAACGTGGGGATCTCCGCCCGGGATCTGGCCTTAGATTTGGTAGAGACGGAAACAGGCTGGAATTTTGAGGACGACGTTAATTATTCCTCTCTTCCCATCGAGGTCTTTGATGGCAACGTAACAACAGCCCCATCTGCCAATCTACTTAAGAACCACATTTTCGTTCTGAACAGTGACTTCGAGCTAACCACTCTATCAAGCAACGGCACTGTCCTCGCGGATGAGACCGCTACCACCATGATTCCCAATTGGTTGCCTGGTGGGGCGGGGGTCCAAATCCTTCAGAGCTCATCATACCAGATGTCGACCTTCGCGGGAGGTGTGTTCGCCATACACCTGAACAATCCTCTCTCTGCGGGTAACAGCACTCAAGGTTCGATTGCAACTATGAACTTGACTTCAAATCCCAAACCTGCCACTTTGTACACTGTGCAGTATGACTGCGCGCGGATGCCTGACGGACCGCTCAACCTGGTTACCACCTTGAAGGTCTCCTCGATGACGGGGCTTACGACCAATTACTACACGCTTCATACATCGAGGTATAACATCACAGACACTCCTATGCAAATCACCTGGACCCGGAAAAGCTTTCTCTTCATGGGCACCGGCGCTCGCACTAGCATCCTGTTCGAGAGCATGTCGGAGAAGTATGGACCCATCATCGACAACATCGTCCTCCTGCAAGGGGTTCATATACTTCACAACCTTAGCCCTCCAGCTCCCACGCTTGCTCTGTGGCAGTGGATGTGTCCCATCTTCACCGCCTTCGCCTTCATCGTCACTGTGCAGCCAGAAGATCAGTTCCTCTTCAGGGAAGCAGCTCAATACCTACTCTAATCGGTTGTGTAGATGTTGTGTAAGTCCAGAATCTTGTTCTTTGAAACCCAACTTGTGTTTGTATTATTTAATGGAACCATAATGCATGGTGCGTCTTTGTGAATTTTTATTTATGTTTTCCCCTTCAAAGGTCATTCCTTTCACTGGCTCTTCATGTTCATATAATGACGACAGTTGACCACAGAATCCAGCATTGCGCTGATCATTTCATTTCGAAGGAAGAGGACCAGATTCGCCCAACCGAGTGCATATTATTTCCATTGGGATGGAATAGGTTGCTTTTCATTGTGGGATTCCAGTGCAATTCAGATTGGTCATTTAATGTTGATAGTCACTTTGGATTCTTTGCAAAGAATTCACAATGGTGCAATACTTGAAATATGCCATTGTGCACAAATGATAGTGTTTGCAACTTGCATGGAGACATATATGCCTAATGCGACACTTTTCAATGTGGTATTTGAAACGACTTAGCACATTTTTTTGATTCAGGAATGGTAGTGCAAGGGGTTCTTGTATTTATGAATGCATTTGTTTGTCTGTGTTGTTTTTTCTTTTATTTTTTATTTTTTTTAGGAGGTTATCTTCAATTTTCTATTTTATTTTATTTTATTTTTTGCCTTGTTGGCCTTGGTTGCTGGTTTGAGTTGTTCCAATGATTCAACTACCATGTATTGTTATATGTCTAGATTGCCATTTAAAGATTTTTGGCTGATGTAAAATGCGATTGATTAAAAATTCATTTTAAAAAAAACATAATATTATGCATCACACTTTTAATTCTTGTATCATTATATATTTTTTTAAATTCAAGGATTTTTATGATCACTTTATACAAATTTTTTTATAAAATTCTAATAATTGTGTTTTCAAATCTATGCTTGAATACTTTTAAATTGGATGGAATAAAAAACATGTCATATATATATATATATATCTAATAGTAATTAGAAGATGAAAATCCATTAGAGCTGCCATAAATAGAATTATATATATAGAGAGAGATGCAAATTAACATGGTTTGTGATTCATAGACATGTTAAGTCATACATGCTTTTTATTATTTGTCAAAGAAGCTTCAAATTTAACAAAAAATATTGAAGGTGTGCATATAAAAAAAATTACAATTATATAAAATAAAATAAAATTTTATTTTTATTATTGATATTTTTACTACTATTTTTATATTAAAAAATAAATCTTATATTTAGCATCTAAATTATTAAACTTTTTTGTATAATTTTATAACTATTACTAATGCTACCACCAAATTCAAATAATTACTATATATAATTAAAAAAATATTTTTTATATTTAAAAAAATTAATTTCAAACCAATATACCAATTTTATTGATTATCATTCAACATCTTGAGAAACTTATGTCTAATATACCAAGTTAGCTTACTAAAAGTCAAGTAAAAAATTCTAAATGTGTCTAAGGTTTCATTAAGTACTTGTTGTTTGGATCCTTTTAAAAAACTTTGTAATTATAATAAACTTGATAAAGTATCAATTAAAATAATTGATTACTTTATTATTTATTTTTTGTTACATAATAGCCAATATAATATTTATATGATTATATATATATATATATATATATATAAATAAAATTTTCTAAAGGTTTTATATCTCTTAAGGGATTGTCATCTTTTTATCTCAATTCACTATTGCTTTTAATAATTTATAACTTTTGGCTAATACTTCCAACTAAGATATGTTTTACCATGTTATTAATTATATGTAGATAATACTTTCATATATCTTTCTTTACTAATATAATACAAACTATAGTTTTAGTTCTAATGTCCTATTTATCCTTTTAGTATTGTAAATAATTTTTGTTAGAGAATATATAATTTGATTCTAAATATATATATATATATATATATATATATATATAAATTTCTTATCAATTAGATAAGATAGTAATATGATGTATAAAAGTATATAAATCAAAAAATATTTTTAAAATTTAATTCTACTAATATTATAAAATAACTATTTATTATAAATTTAATATTATATATTTTAATATTTAAAAATATAGTAATCAATGAATACTTTAAAATATCTATTTTTAGTTTTAGATTCTAATTTTTAATTTTTTTGTTGCTAAAGCTAAAAGATTTATACATCAATGTGAAGATTATTAGAAGATAATGTAAAAAATTAACTTGCATTTTAATATTGATGTATTTTATTTTAACTGAGAGATTAAATAGTTGCAATATCAAAATAAATTACTAATTACTTTTAACATTAAAGTAGAATAATTAGAAGAGTAATAATAATAATAATAATCTCTATTTGTACAAAGAATAAGATAATTCAAAGTAATCTTCAACAATTATCTCAAAGAATTATATATATCTTTGCATGGCTCATGCTTTTATGTGAATTATTAGATGAAAAAAATGTTTATTAGATTGTGTTAAATCTACTTCTTCTTTCCATGTATAGATACATTTGTGAGTACAACTCAAATCACCATATATAAAACTATTGAAAGTCTGTAAAACTTGTCTTTTAAAGATAGAAACAGGCTTTAAAAATATGACAAATTGACTAAAACGTGAAAAAATCTTTATAATAGACATAAGCTTTTTGAAGGAATAAAATGTTTAATACTTTATACAAAAAAAAGAAAAAAAGAAAAGAAGAAGAAAGAAAGAAAGAGTTGTAAAAAAACTTTAAAAGAAAAAAATATGTCAAAAAATACCAATTTAAAAAAATCAAAATCAAAATCAAAATCAATCTATTATTTTGTTTACTTGTTATGTAGTCCAAAACTATTTTGTGCAAAAAGATTATGAAGAGTTCATCAAAATCTTTAAACAACTGTGGACTACCGTGTACATGAATTCCAACACTGCTCAAACGGGCATCCTTTGGCCCCAAAGCATGCTCTCTTCTAGAGACTTTATTTTACACTTCCAAAAGAGGAAATGAAGTGGAAAAATAATAGTTTCCCCTCAGTGCCTTCATAGCCTATCTTTTCCCATTTCTGAAAATCCTTCGAATTTTTCGGATACAATTCGCACACAAGCTTTCCAAGCTTCAAAGATGTTGTATAAAAATGCTTCAAGAGAAAATAGTTGCAAGGCACTCATGCTTGAACATGACAACCCACCCAGCACCTAATAATTGTTTTTGTGAGGTGGAGTTTCAATACCGAATACCCACAAATCATTCAATGGTGTCAATTTTTGACAACATTCTTTGTTAACTTTAAGAGGGATGATACGACTGAATGGTGGTCATCGCTGTCACACTATCATTGTGGAAGCTTAACTGGGTCCTATCCTTTTAATCTGTTCAGAATGTCTATCACTTGTGCTTGAGCTTAGTCACAAGACCTGCAGACTTTGACAACACACCAACCTCAAAATATACAGCAGAAGACTGAAAAACCAGGGGGTGACTATGAACTGTTCTTTTGATCAATTGCAGCCTTGCATAGATCTTCATAACAAAGAATACTAGATGCCTCTGTAGCATGTTTTTGCAACAGAGAAGCAAGAATCATGTTGCAATTGTCTCTAGAGCTACAAAAAGCGATATTTTAGTGTGCAGACGAAAAAGAGCACCGACACTTTCAAAATCGTTTAATGTGACTGGTGGCGATGGAGTCGAGAGATGAGAATCTGCAATTGGGTTCAGCAAGTCTGGCGATGGCAGTCAATTTACAAGAATGAGGATAGCTGAGGGTAGTGGAAGGCCGTGGCGACGAAGGCAATGACGATGGGATTCATGCGCTGCCATGGGGACCAAAGGGCACCAGGCGGTGCCACTGCAAGTTCATGCTTCCCAGGCAGAACCACGATGTTGTCGATCATGGGCCCATATGTCTCCGACATGCTCTTAAACTGGAGCTTCGTGCTGGAGCTAGTCTCCACGTAGACGAAGCTCTGGCGAGTCCAAGTAATCTGCGACGGGGTGTCGGTGACGTTGTATCTGATTTTCTGGAGCTTCCAGGCGTTAGTGGTGGTGTTGGTGATTGAGGATACTTTGAGCGCTGACAGAAGATTGATCGGCCCCTTTGGCATTCGAGCGCAATCGTACTGCACGGTGTACGATTTCTCCGCTTTGGGATTAGTAGCCAACGTGGTCACAATCAGTTCTTGAGTGCCGTTGGCAGTCGACTCCGGGTTGTTGAGGTGGATGTAGAACAAGCTATTTGACACAAATGGGAACATCATGTAGCCTGCGCTCTGAATGACCTGCGCGCCCACCCCACCAGGCAACCAGTTGGGGATCATGGTTGTGTCAGTTATCTTGGCGACCGTTGTAGCGTTGGTTGAAACGTTGGTTTGCTCGAAGTCGCTGTTCGTGACTAGAACCTTGTTTTTGGATATTTTGCCAGGGATAGCTGTAGAGAAGGAGAGGGTTGCGTCATTGCCAACTGGCTCAATGTTGGCGTTGTCAAATTGCAAGTTAGTATCGGTCTCCACTACATCTGAGTCTAGATCCAAAAGACGGTGATGATCGTGAAGAACAGCACCCACACAAGCATAACTACGCCGACACTCATCTTTCCAAACATGATGTCGTGGAATCTGCGCAGGTCTCAAATCTAACATTTTTAGCTGTTGCTTTGCTGTGGCATGAAACACCACTTCTATCCGAGTTGTTTCATGTGTAATCTGTGATTTCAATAGTTACATCAGCTTGTGCACCCTTAGCCACTGGACCTGAAAGACTCAGTATTCCACACTTGGGTTGCTCATTGCGTTGCAAAAGGCATTTGAATGTACCCTGAAAATTTGATATAGCCCCTCATTCATTATATTGACTATTTCTATACTTCCAACAACGTGTAAGAGTAAAACGTACATCATATACACACATATATATATATATATATATATATGAGTGTGTATGGGGGCTTGGAAGCCGTGCCCAAAATTGTACGTAAACTAGAGCGTGTATCGACATTCCTCCATTAATGACCTATCCAACTGACTATATTGCAACCCTGCGCAACTGCTCTAAAAACAGATTGGTGTAGGTTATGGATTTCCCACCAGAATTCTAAGGTGATGCAGAGGCAATGCAACTTTCTATTGCTACAGGGTAGGCTGCTGTCAAACTTGAACACATCGCATGTCTGCTCCTCGCGACCCTGCTTTCTAGTCTATTCGCCAGTCATTTAAAGATTTTGGAAGGATACGAAAGTAAAAGATGGAGAAGAGCTGAACTAGGTCTGACATTTGACTAATTTAACTTCTGAAATGACTAACACAAATTTCACAATCAGGGAAATTTCTTAAAACTTTGAAAATAGGGGCGTTATATCTCTTAGAGTAAATCTGATTAGAATCTCTAAATTTACGAAATGTGGATTTGAAATAGTGAAAATCTGAGTCAGTGAAAACATAGCTACCTTCTACTTGCAACTAGAACAACATGGTAAAAGTTGTCTTACTTGAAGTTGCTCTAGAAAGACGTTTGTCTTCTCGACACAACAGAATCAGACTCAAGATGAAACTCCATTTGATTAACTTGAGCTAGGTTTTTGCATCTCTGCAACTGAAATATTGACGTAGACTTGCAGTTCATTCAAGGTGAGCTACAATGAAGAATCACTGCGTAATATGCCCCTTCTCTTCCAATTCAAAACAATTCTTATCAATTAGCATGTGCGAGGTCGTGAATCCATCCATCAAAGCTACATTAACATATCTACAACCACAACTAGTTAAACTCTTCTAATCTCGCACCGCTTGTCATGCAGGAAAGCCTTTATAACCAAGACAAAAAAAACAACACCGCACTCCCAAATGAGCAGTGTACCCACCAAGTGAGAAACTGAACAGAATCTGATTCCAAGGAAAAGCTTGAAAA
This sequence comes from Physcomitrellopsis africana, assembly GCA_036785485.1. Taxonomy (NCBI): domain Eukaryota; kingdom Viridiplantae; phylum Streptophyta; class Bryopsida; order Funariales; family Funariaceae; genus Physcomitrellopsis; species Physcomitrellopsis africana. The sequence goes on along the minus strand of JAWRVF010000438.1, from coordinate 210,430 downwards.
AAGCATGAGTGAAGGGGTTCCTCACCATGGAGACTGTGAGCTTAGGACCTATTGGTTCTTGTGGTGATTTTTGTTTTTTTTAAGTAACTGTTTGTAATTACCTATCGATGGAAGTAATTTAGTGTTTTGCCAGGGTTGGTTACCAATAGTTTCAGATTAGTGAGGTAATATGATGCTAAAATTGTGAAGAAGTGTGATGAACAATTGTATGAGTGATAATTGCTATGGGTGTTGAGTCTATGGTGCATGAAAGTCAATTGGTTGATGCATATTTGCGGTCGGGAGATACAATTGGAGATTGTGTCTTTGCTGAGAGATCATTGGTGGTCGGAGTGAACGCAATTGGTGGGAGATTATTTAATTGATAAAGACTAAATATAATTGGTTGAAAATAGAAAGTCAAAGAATGAATTAATATTAGAGATAAAGAATTTGTGAAATGAAAGAATAATTGGGATCACTTGGTGAAAATTCAGATTATGTACTCGAGTGTAAGAGTGAACCAATAGAAATTGTGTGAATGTTAGTAATCTATGGGAGTGGTAATTGCAATTTGAAATTTGTTGAAATTAATTGTATAAAATTTGAAGTTATAGTGCAGCAATTGGAAGAGTTCGATTAGTGTGATGGAGATTGGAAGGAAGACAGGGCAGTTGATTAGGAATATAACAATTAAAAAATGAATTATAAGGAGTTGAGTGAATTAATCAGTAATAATTAAATTATCAATTGGAGAGAATGTGGCAAAATCAAATACAAGCTAAGTAACTGAAAAACAACCCAATAGGCATACTGATATTCCAAAAGAGAAATACATTGCATCAATTGGAAAAGAAAAGTGAAGAAAAAGTACTATTTGGAATGTCTTTGACTCCTTTGGTTGAATTATAATATATTATAAGTAATACTATTAGATTGGATGTGAGGACAAAATTCCTTCATTAGCTTTGAATGTACAAATCCATAGATTAACTATAGCCAAAATCACCTATTGAATCCTAAAACGCAATCTTCCGCCTCCTTGCAAGCAAATCCTTACCATTGGAAAAAAACTCCCATTAGTAAAGTCTACTATAATATTTGGCGTCGCTGCCAGGGAGGTAGCAATTAATAGAAAATATTTAGGATTTTTCTAATAGGTTGGTTAAGAAATATGATTAATTAGGTATTTTATTGAGGGGCTCCAATGAACCAGCAATGGGGTCAAGAAAAAAATAATAAAGTGAAGCAGGTCAAAGAAAAGACTTTTAGAGTAGAAAGAGCAAGAATGAGGAATTTAATGACCAAATTAAATTCCCTTTTTCAATGGAATAAGGGTGAAAGCAGTACACCATTATCTCCATAACAATTGAAAAAATCAATTGTACATCGGAGTCAAGAGGAACCAACAAGACCTATAGGCGTCAATCAATCAACGATCAAAAGTACACTCCAATTATTAGTCATTAATATAAATTAAGAAAATTTGAGTAATTACAAGCAATCACAATCCAATGGGTCTATGGCAGAGTCATTAAGTCCGATTGTATTGAGTGAGTCACAGACTCCGATTGTATCACCTACTTGTGAGATTGACTTAATACAATTGTTTGTTGAAAGAAATCAATTTTTAATTTCATCAATTAATAAGAAAACCCCAGCGGTAATACCGAGTGAACAAAGTGATGAAGATTATGAGGAATTTATAGAAGATGAAGAAAGTTAGATAGCTGAGAAAGAATCTATTAGAGATTTGGCAAGCGATAGTAAAGAAGGGGCAAGTGAAAGTGATCAATCGAAGTATCTATTGAATGGCGACAGGTCAATCAATTGTATGAAGGATTAATTGAAATTGATAGATGAAATATTAAAAAATAGGATTATTATCCAATCCTCACAAATCAATGAGTAAACAAGAGTGGCTGAAGGAATTAAGCAATAACAATTTAACTTTTGATAGGATCAATAGTAATCTTAAGAAGCAATTGGTGAGTACTACTATATTAATTAGAACCAATCAACAGAGTATTATAATTAATATCTTTTTAAATATTAATAAGCAGACTTCAATTGTGAGGATGGCTGCTTAGCCACTATTACCTGTGGTTATGAGGGCAGGTCTTCTAGAGGATAGACCTACATCCCTAATATCATTATTTAAATTTCATGGCCATATTGGTAATAATCTTGATAGGCATATAAACAAATTCCTAATTAGTTGCAATGCCAATAATGTTAGGACTGAGAGCCATTGATATGAAATATTTCCTACTACTCTTAAAGACTATATTAAATAATGGTTTTTAGAGCAACAAAGAGGCCATTTTGCCGATTGGGTTGTATTAAGAGATGCCTTCATGGCACATTTTAGGCCAATGGAATATGTGGAAAGATTGAATAAATCTTTATATGAATTGCAAATAAACACCAATAAAATAATTGACAATTATTATGATAAGATGGAGGATTTAATTCTAAGATTACTTACAGGACATGGCTTCAATGATGGTATGAAAAAATAAATTTTTATATGTAGATTAGTTCTTTTTAAACTTAAAGGATATGTTAAGAAAATATCTCCTATGACATTACTTGCAGCCTATAATAGGATAAAATTATATAAAAATATCTAGAATAATCCAAAAAATTTTAGTAGCTATAATCTTATATTGGTGTCTTATAACAAGGTGGTTCCAATACAACCGCTAGTGACATAGTGAATATCGCATGGGATCCATGATAACCCACCTTTTAACTATGGGGCACCATAATATTTGACTCCTCAACTTAAAATTTTAGTAGTAATACAAAGTATTCTCAATCAACCAATAAGTTGAGCAGCTCAGAATATCACAGATGTAATAAATAAATTGGCCGTATTAATGAATGAATTAAAAGTCAATAGAGCTAGATCTTATACACCTAGTGAAGGATCCCAATTGGACAAGGCTAATATTTGGTATATCAATTGTAAGGGCCAGGGCCATTACAAAGGAGATTGTCCCTCTTTATAAGATGTGCCCTCTAAATGTTGCTATTGTAGAGGTAGTCATGACATTGAAGCAAATGGAAGCAAATGGAAGCAAATGTCTTATGGCAATATTAATCAGAGTGGTTCTACTTATGGAAGAAGAAAATCCCAATTAGATGAATAATAATGTGGTGTATTACAATTATAATCAAAGAAGTCATATTTGGTCCAATTGTCCAAATGCCAAGATTGAGATCCCTTATATACCTATTTGGGGCAATTGCAAACAACAAGGCTATGCGGTGTCGTATAACGTGGCCTTCTATCTGAGAATACATTGGGTACGTGGCTGTGGAGAGTTTATTTAAAACTTGATGGCAAAAATCCAATAGGTGATTTGTTCTTAATAAAAAGGACAAATAATACAACAATCTCACAAAAGATAAGTTATATATATATATATATATATATATATATATATATATCTTATATCTTGTATTCAAGTAAGTTTGTACAAAAAGGGTTCAAATTTCCTCAAAAATCCTTCAAAACTTCATTCACCCGCAAGGACTTATTTCTTGCTAAACTTTAGAGTTCAATAACTCTTGATCCAACCGTTCAGTTTCTATAAAATTTACTTCAAAGTGTAGATAATCTTCTTAAGTTTCACCACAAGAATAAATCAATTGTTAATTCATTTCCGATCATCCAATATCTCAAAACCCCTAGCAGGTGCTTAAAACCCTAGCTCAGAGACACCCAAGCACTATTTTTCTTATATCTTACAAACCCAAAATCTTAATGCCACAAAATTTTTGTATATAGTGTAATGACATAAACACATACACTCTTGAAAAGTTTGAGCCAAAAATATATCAAATTGTCTAAGATATAGCTCAAAACGTAACCACTATATAAGCAGATCACTTACTGCTCTTAAGTTTGTAAGCACTAACTTCAACTTCCAATATCTCCTTTACCCTAGCTTGGATTTTGTCTAGCCATATGTGAAAAGTGTAGCTGTGAAAGTGCTCTCTTTAACCCCATTCGCCGATCCTTAATTTCCTTCTGTGTGCGTAAGTTATACCTAAAAGAATGACAGTAGGTCCAAAATCAACACCTTAACTTTGAGCGCCTATAACTTCTTCATAAAAAGTGCAAATCACACAAAATTTGCACCTAAATCAGATCCAAAAACCTAAACCTTATGATTTTAGCCTTTGATATTTGACTCCTCTCAAAAAACAAACCCTAACTCCTAATAAACCCTCGGGCAGCCTCCTTGAAGTCCATTGGGCATGAATTTTGGCCAATTAGAATAGAGATTTCTATCATCCACCTCTATTCATCCACATGGATGGCCAAACTACCCTTTTTACACTAAAAATCCTTTTCTAATCCTTCTTCTTATAAGATTTACATACTTGGTGCTTTAAGCACCAAATAAAAGAAGTGAACTAAGATTTTAAAGGTCACCAATGTCTAACAAAGGTGACTTAAGATATATATAAGTTATTGTCAATAAAAATCAACCTCAAAATCACTATCAAAAGAAGAAATAAGGTTGTATAAACCTCAATAATAATCCTTTTAGTAGATCCCTTTTAAACTAGCAATCTAATCACATCTTGTAACCAATAAAAGTCCACTGATATGACTCTCATTTAGCTATGTAATGAATTGTATATTAAATATACATGTATAATTTTTTCATATAGTAGCCAAATCACAACACGACAACGATTGAGGAGTGTAATGGCCCTAGGAGGGATGGATCCAAGGATATTGATAATGAGAGAAATGTTAAAGATAATAGTGCAAAATTAGTCCAATTGCTTGATGATTATATGATGCCAAGTAGTAGCAATGGAAGTAATCAAAATAATAATAGATCTATGAACAAAGTGGATACTTATGTGAATAAAAGTAATAAATTAGACCCATTGGTATGATCTTTGAGTATGGTGCAATAGGTTCCAAGTGTTAACACCCGTGGCATGTTGGCCAAGCAATAGCCTCAAGGTGTGCAATCAAGTGAATCTGATAAAGTAGAATTGACAACTAATCATAATGAAATGATCAATAGGTCTACCATAGAAAATCCAATAGGTAAGAATCCTCCAGATTCTATGGTGATTAATAAAAAACCTATTAGTAGTGCTACCCTTGTACATATAGATGTGCCAAAATGCTCATTGAGATTTTTTAATCCATTAGTGGCTATGTCAGTAGTGCCTACTGCACCTATGGATCAAATTGAGAGTGATAAAAATAAAATTAGAAATATTATAGCCTCTAATATAAGTAAAAGTCAACCAATCATATTTACAAAGAATCCTATAATAATATCAATTGGTGTGGAACTGCTTGATCCTATTGGCATTAGAAAAATAAATTGGATGCTTGATAATATAACACATCTAGAACCAATGGATAATCAATTCCATCCTATTTGAGGAAGACAAAAGAAAAAATTGAAAACTATTAGAATAATATAAGATACCATACTTTATAATCTATTAGAGGATCTAAGAAAGATTAAAGTCGATATTATCTTTAAGCAATTGTTGAATGTTGTCCCATAGTGTTATACCCTGTTGCAGTCAACCTTGATCAAGAGAAGACATAAGCCAGTAGTAACTGAAGTGTCTCTTAGTTCAAATTTTAGAGCTCCTACAGTGGATATTCAAATAGAGGGTCTATTGATTGAACGGGTCCAAATAGATGGTGGATCTAGTGTAAATTTAATGGATATCAATACCATGGTAGATTTAAATTTGAAGAACTTATAGGAAATCCAATTGATTCTCAAGATGGCTGATCAAAATAAAATGAGGCCATTGGAGGTTTTGCCTAAAATTTTGACAACTATACTTGGTATCAAATACTTTATAGATTATATTATATTTAAATCTAATATACCTCATGTGGCATATCCAATTCTATTGGGTCAGTCTTGATTATATCAGACAAATGCTAAGGATGATTGGAAAAGAGGCTTATTAATAATTTTTTAAGAGCAGTAAAAAGGTGAAGTTAGACATGTATCCCATCAAGTATAATGGAGAAACTCAATGGTACTCTTCTGAGGTATTAGATGATGAAACCAATAATTCTGATTTAGAAGATGTTGAAGCCAATTGGATACATGATAAACTTGATCGCATACAAACAAATAAAAATCTGAAATTGATCTATAAGAAAGCAAGGCTTGGAGAATGAATAATTCCATATTTGAAAGATGATAATAGCAATAAGTGCATCTTTGCATAGATGGCAGATAAAATTATCTATACTATTCAGCATATCCATAGTGAAAATGAATTGAATGATCCTATGGGTGATAATAAAATAATAGTTCTTGATCTATTAGAGTCTATCTTGATTGCATAGCATGTCCCTGAAGGACAGTGCTGCGACCTACCCGTTAGTAAGAAAGGAGATGAGTTTAAAATTATTAAGATTAATCAATAATTATTCAGACAAGAAAAAACATGGCAGAGGTTTTTTTTTAAACATGTAGCATCTTTTGCTTGGACCTATAAAGATTTAAAAGGTATCCCCCTTGAGGTATGTAAATATCATATTAATTTAAAACAAGATGCTAAACCTGTTAGGCAAAGACAATGCCATCTTAATCCAAAATATTCTCTATTGATAAAGGAAGAAATTGAAAAATTATTTGAGATTGGTTTTATTTATCCTATATCTTATAGTGAATGGATTAGTCCAATTATAATTATATCCAAGAAAAATAGAAAAATATCAAGATTTTAAAAAATTAAATAAAGCTACAAAGAAGGATTATTTTCCATTACCATTTACAGACGCCATATTAGATGCCATGGTAGGTCTTGAATGTTATTATTTCCTAGATGGTTTTAAAAGATATAATTAAATTAAGATTGCTCCGAAAGATCAATTAAAAACAACTTTCACCACTGATTGGGGAACTTATGCATCTAATGTGATATTCTTTGGCCTTTGTAATGTCCTAGCCACATTTCAATGGATGATGATGATAGCCTTTTTATCTTATCTCCGATGGTTTATAGAAATATTTTTAGATGATTTCTATGTATATGGCAATAAAAAAGACCATGAAGACCAATTGGCACTGTGTTTTGAAAAATGTAATGAATATGGCATTTCTTTGAATGCAGCAAAATGCCAATTTGTTGTGCCATATGGCAAGCTATTGGAATATATAGTGAATAAAGAGGGTATAGCAATAGACCCTGATAAGATTCTATTGATTGTGAACTTTTCTTGTCCTAAAATTATAAGAGAGGTGAGGAGATTTGTGGATTTGACTAGGTACTATAGGAGAGCTATTTATTTTTTTGCTTTATTAGCATTCCTATTGACTAAATTTTTAAAAAAATTAGAAGTGGGAGCAAGTCCAATGTGAGATACTGATTGTGAATAAGCTTTCTTAGTTCTAAAAGATAAACTATTTTCAACCCCTATGTTGATCTTCTTCAATTGGAATAAATTGTTCCATGTATATGTGGACACTTCAAATAAGGCAATTGGTTGTGTGCTTAGTCAAAAAGATGCCATCAATATAAATCATCCCATTTATTTTATAAATTGTCAATTGATACCAGCTAAAAAAAATTACACTACTACTAAAAGAGAGGCCTTAGAGATGATATTTGCTATATAAAAATTTTGCTATTACCTACTGAGTTATGAATTCACATTCTACGTAAATCATGATACATTAAAATATTTAATAAATAAACCTGATCTGAGTGGCCGATTGGTAAGATGGATATTATTATTGCAAAAATTTAATTTTGCAATTGTGGTATATCTTGGAAAGTCTCATAGTAATGTTGATTATTTGTCCTACTTGAAATCCTTTGATATAATTAATCTATTACCAATTGATGATAATTTCTCAAATGCCCAATTGTGAGAGGTTAATATAATCTAGCCAAAATATGCATAAATTCTTTAGTATTTGAATATCCAATCATTTCTAACCAATAGTACGCTTCTGCACATCAAGGCTATTGTTTAGAAATGTGCCCCTTATATAATGATAGCCAATAGGATAAGTTGTGCCCTAGTAGCCTGCGTTATGTTTGTCTTACAATTTTGAAAAATGATGATAATATTTGTTGGTTCATTGAGGTCATCCTATCTAAGGTCATGATCATCTTGATCATCATCATTAAAAATTGTCCTAGTCTTGTGGGATTATGGGATCCTATGTCTTTCATAAGAATGTTGATCGTCCTACTGGTAGTACATCATCTTCTGAATGCAGTTATGCAGGTGATGACTTTTTGTTGGAGAGTGGATTTCATATTGTATCACAAAATGTGGATACTTCTCTTGTATATGATAGAGTCTCTAGAACTAAATGGGATGATGTGGCATTTTCAGAGTTTACAGATGTTGTCCATTATTGTCTTGCTTCAAGGGAAAGTGCTTTTAGGAATTTAGTTCTTACTATAACAGCTGGGCATGAGATGTTTAAGAGAATATCCTTGACGAGAAATAGGCTACTATCTCTTTCAGATAATATACACAAAGGGCTAGATGTAGCATTGTTTATGTTGAAGGCTAGACGTTATACTAATCTATATGAAGAATATGATGGTCATGAGGAAGGGTGGAACAAGAAGTATGGACATGGCATGGGAGAGTTTAGCATCTTGACTAGTATGTTTGAGATTGTCTATGATAAGCCTAGGGGTGCTAAAGGTGGCTATATCTTCAGCACTGCTTATACCAGATGTCTTAAGGTCTTCGAATGTCCTGAGTATTATGGTATGTATGATTGTTTCTTTAATTGCATCCATTATATCATACAACCTGATATCTTTTTCGATATAGCTTTAATGAGGAATAAGATGAGACTTAAGACTACCTCTGAAGTAACTATAAGATCTATAAGAAGATTTGAAAAGTTTATTAACATAAAGGTTGTTGTATATGTTGATAGTGTAAAAGATGGAAGGCCTGTTTCTCTCTATTGTAGTTCTTTTGAGTCAAAGTATAAGACAATCCTTGTATTACATAATGCTCATTACTACATATATGATGGATTAGTAGAAGATGTTAACGTGAGAGATAGTATAAGTTTTAATTATGAAATGGGCTTGGATTATGAGGGTTATATGTTCTATGATATGGAAACTTACGCAGAATCTAATACCTTTAAGATGATACCTTATATGATGTCTTATGTATTCTGTATGGGTGGGGAGCAGACATAAGGTATTATAGGTAAGGATACATTAGATGATGATATCTCTATGGATATATTTAAGATTATACATGAGCATGTAGGAGATAAGAACATATTGTTGGTAGGTTACAATAATGGTATATTTGATGATTATATACTTATGAAAATACTAACATTGAAAAGCAGAGAACTTAAAGGTACTGTATTAGATAGTTATGGTAGAGTATTGCAATTTAAGTACAACAATATGAGATCTAAGGATCTATACAAGTTCATGTTATCATCCTTGAAGAATGCTACAATAGGTTTCAAATGTAATGCCTCAAAAGGATACCTAGATCATGCAATAGTACAAAGCAGTGTTTATAACAATACCTTTGAGCTATACATGAAAGATAATGTTGACAAGATAAAAGACTATGCTATAAAAGATGTATTATCTCTAAAAGAGTTGTACTTCAAGGCTAGAAAGACTTTTGAATCTATAGATTCAAACCTCTTGATAGACAGGTCTTTGACATTATCACAGATGTCTATGTCTGCTTTTAGGTATTCCTTGTCTACTATTCATAAACTTGATGGTATGACTATCAAGTATAAGCTTTCAGTTATTAAAGACCCTGTATTTGACAAGAAGATAAGACAAGCTTTAGTAGGAGGTAGATGTCAAGTCTTTAACGCTATGGAAGAGAAGCACTATGATGTGCAGTCTATAGATGTAGTATCTTTATATCCGTATGTAATGATAAATAAAGAATATCCTTATGTTACTAAAGTATTGGATACCTCTATAGGCACATGGAGCTGTGATAATATAAAAATAAAAGAATCTAGTACTATTTATGATGATAAGATAGGTATATACAAAGTCACAATAACTAGTCAGCCGAGAGATAAGATAATACCTTACAGAAATGAAGATGGTACACTAGATTGGGATCATAATAAAGAATTTACATGTTGGAGTGATAGTATTAGTTTAAAACTTCTTAGAAGGTATAATGGAACATTTAAAGTACATGAAGGATATGTATATAACATGAAGTGTGGGCCTATATTCAAAGACTATCTTGAACCTATCATGAGACAAAAGATGGAACAAGATACCTATAAAGACCTAAATAATAAGTTGTATAACCCTGCATTGAGAGAATGTCTTAAACTTATCATGAATTCTTTAAGTGGTAAAATGGGACAGTTGCCATTCAAAAAGAATAGTATTTTATGTGATGATATGGAATCATGTGATAAGTTTATTAATAAGCAAAAAGAAAACGAATCTGTCATATCTGTCAATGAAGGATTATGGCTATTGGAAAGAGACATCAAAGAAGAAGACCTCAAAATTAAGTCTCTTACAATCATAGCTATCCTGAAATATGCTTATGCTAGAGAATATATGTATGATAACTTCATATCAAAGGTTGACTTTAAATATGGTATGGACACAGATAGTCTATTTCTCAGATCTGAAGATATAAGCAAAATAGATCTGTCATTGTTTGGAAATAGTCCAGGGCAAGTTAAGACAGAACTTCCAATAGGCGCAAGAGGTATATATGTAGCCAAGAAAATCTATGCTAACTATACAGTAAAGAATGGTATAGAGAACATTGTAAAGTTTAGATTCAAAGGGGTATGTAGTTCTGACAAGTATATTTATAAAGAAACTGTAGACTATATAACAGGATTAGTTTCAAACAATGACTATAAAAGACTTTCCAACATATGGAACACTTTACCATCAGTTTACTGTATAGACATGTTAAGAGAGATGTTAAAAGATCATCAGGTACATATATTAAGTAGTCAGATAAAGAAAAGTTTTAGGGGTACTAATAATACAGAAGCATTTAGCATAAGAAGCAAATATATAATCAGGGTATTTCCTTCATTAGATGTCATAAGAGATCATGGTCTACTATAACTGCTTATTATACTTATGCTTTATACATTTATATGGGAAATATGAACCTTTCCTTATAAGATAAGCTGTATGTTCTTTAGGTACAAAGTCAGAGTTGTATAATTCAACAGGCTTTTCATCCTTTAGTTCATCATCATATACTATTACCTTTATATATGTAGACCTTTCAAAGTAATTTATTCTTCTAATAGGAACCTCTACATTATTCTTTATTTTTAATATTCTTCTTGCTGCATCTAGATCCTGCTGTGGTACATCAAATCCCAGAGAAGCATCTATACTCCTAAAGAAACTATCGTAAATATCATATCTAGATTCATCAACTTGTTTGTTTGAAAGATATATAAGAAAAGGATGATCCCCTACATCAGGATCTTTTGGTTTCTTTGGTTCCATAGGTTTAGTAGGTACCCAAGGAGGTACAACATACTTACCAACAACACCATGATCTTTGGTATCACAGTTGGTTGTAGCTATATGACTAGTACACTCTCTTCTAAGATACCTGATTATATCAGCAGAATCTTTATAATTTTTAGGTAAACCTACAGGAATATAGTCTGTAGAAGTATTCACAAGCTTCTTATAAACCTCTGGTACTTCTTGTTCCTTTAAATCTACTTGCTCTGACAAGGGCATAACATTTACTATAATTTCAGGTCCCTCTACTTGTAATAACTTCTCTTTGTACTCTTTTATAGCCTTCTCACCATTAATACTACACACTTTAGCCTGCCTCTCCATCTCTTTATCAAACCTATTTTTTTGTTGTTCTTCAGTCATAGCGCTTATTACTTTCATAAAATCCATAGAAGTATGCAGCTCTGATCCTACTATTTCTTCATTCTTTACTTTCGATACCTCGTTACTTATCGGTACAGTTAGAGTACTAGCATCTTCAAGCTCCCTTACTATCTCTGTATGAATAGAATCTCTTTCGATAACAACACTATGACCATCTTTAGACTTATAAGGAGGCTTATAGTTGACATGCCTCTTACAGTATACAGAATTAGCCTTAGCCTTATTCCTACAAGGAGTATCTCTCAATGGACCATACAATACTGTACCTTTACAATAGTTGACCTCATCATCCTTCTGATTCTTAGCTAATACAGAAATATCATAATTAGAATGATAACCACAATAGTCACTACAATACTTAGCCTTACGTCTACAAGGTGCTCCCTTCAATGCACCAGTCATTAGGACAGCCTTACAGACAGCAAGTTCTCCCAGTATACTATCAAACCTGTTCTGAATATTATTCATAACAACTAAAGAATGATTATCAGAGCAATGCTCCTTAACATCCATACTAAACATACTAGACCTGATACTCTCAAAATTACTATCTAAATATGCACAGATCTTCACCTTTTGCATCTAGAACACTGTTAACTAGCTTCAGAAACTCTATTGGAATCCTAGCCATACCATCTATAGACTGGTTCAGATCATACACCAAATCCATAATCCCACAAGACTAGGACAATCTTTAATGATGATGATCAAGATGATCATGACCTTAGATAGGATGACCTCAATGAACCAACAAATATTATCATCATTTTTCAAAATTGTGACACAAATAAAAACGCAGGCTACTAGGGCATAACATACAACTTATATAAGCAAGGACAAGATGGGATTTTAAGGAGATGCATTTATAAAAATGAAATCCAATTGGTTTTAGAAGGTTGCCACTCAGATGCATACGGTAATCATTTTGTTGGTGATATCGTAATCCAAAAAGTTTTATTAGCACGCTATTGGTGGCCTACATTATTTAAAAATATCTATAATTATGCTAAACATTATGATCCTTGTCAAAAAAATAGATCGCCCTACTTCTACTTCTACTATGCCATTAGTACCTCTATTGGTATTAGCACCTTTTGAAAAATGGGATATTGATTTTGTGGATCTAATAAATCCAGTTACTATTCTTGATAGAAAATATTATATTTTGGTTGCCACTGATTATGCCACTAAATGGACAGAAGTAATTGTGACTAAAAATGATGATGCTAAGACTGTAGCCAAGTTTTTATATGAAAATATTATTTTGTGATTTGGTTGCCCTAAAAAATTAATTAATGATACGAGAACATATTTTTTGAATGTAACAATTGAGAAATTAACTAATACCTTTTTAATTAAATATTGAAAAACCTCTCCTTATTACCCTCATACCCATGAGCAAACTAAGAAAACCAATAGTATATTGTGTAAAATCATTACAAAAACTATTGCAAGATTGGCCACTGATTAAGCTGAGAAGTTATGGAGAGCTGTGTAGGCCTATAAGATAGCTTATAAAGTAACTACTCAATTTATCCCATTTTGATTAGTATATGGTCAGGAGGCTATTTTATCAATTGAATTTGAACTACCATCATTGCGAATTGCTTTAGACAATTGATTGGATGATGTTGAAAATTTAAAAATGCAACTATTGTAATTGAAAGCTTTAGATGAAAAGGAGCAGGAGGCCTATTTGAATATTGTTGCTATTTAATCACAACGAAAATCCTTTTGTGATAGCAAATTGGCTCCCAAGCAGTTTCATGTGGGTGATTTGATATTATTATATGATAGTCATTTTTTCAAATTTCCTAATAAACTCCAATTACATTGATTAGGCCTATATATAGTTGTTGATATTTCTTCCAATGGATTTGTATAACTCTAAGATCTTGAGGATAATTTATTGCCTATCTGAATCAATTGATATTATCTGAAATTATATTATAATTAAGCCGAGGACGGCTTTATATTTGTGAAGGGAGGAAAGGATTTGAATACATGTTGGAGCATTGAGGCTTGTCCTTGTGACTAACAAGAAGCATGAGAAGAGATAGCTGCATCTATTAGAGTTTCAAAATTCCATGACAATTATCTTTCTCCCACCTTCTCCCAAATTAATACAAAATTGATGAAAAAAATAAAAAATAAAAAATAAAAAAAATAAAAAAAAAAATAAAAAAAAAAAAATATATATATATATATATATATATAATAAATAAAAATAAAATAATAAATAAAAATAAAAATAAATAATAAAAATAAATAATATATCTACCAACAAATTGATAATATATGGCCCTCTACTCTTTCATGTGAGAGAAGCATATACAAAGAAGTCTTGTCACTATTTTCAGAGATTCAACGATGATGAGAAGAAGGTATTTATAATAAGATATTTATAGTCTCAAGTATGTCCTCGAGAAGCTGTAGGTATTATAGCATAATAGTCCATTGGACAACTAATAATTCAGATAGTACTTAGCTTTGCATAAGAATAATAAGTAGTGTTGCACGATTGTAAAGATACATTGTGAGAATGAGTAAGGAGCAAATAGCAAGTAAGCACATTCCGAGGTGTTAAAAAATTTAAGGTAGAGAATAATACCAATTGTGAGAATATCCATTTGGAGAATCATGGCAAGACAAGGAGAAGACGATTATGTAATCACCAAGGTGAAAGGAGCTACCATCCAATTGGTAGGACTAAAGAAGCCGAAGTTGGAGTCGGGCATGACTTCTATAGAAGCTGATCCATTAGTAATAGCACCAACCTCCTTGGCAATATCAATGACAACCTCGACAGTAGAACCATGCCGATCAGTGCCGCAGGAAGTTTGTATGAAGCAAGATAAGGAGAGTTTAGGCAGAGTGGTATATCAATCAAAGGCCAAATTAGAGCGGAGGATAGTGCAAATGAAGATAGAGCTTGACCAATTGGAGGCAGTGATTTACGAGGCGCAGCAAGAAGAAGAAGTTTTGGAGGAGCTGGTTCACTTGCGGGGCAAGCTAATAAAAAATATTGTCCAAATTTAACAATAAGAAGCGATAGTATAATTTGCCAGGACAGAGCTGCAAGAAGAATGAGTGAAATTTGAGCATCGATTGGAAATGCTTACAAGTCAACTTAAGGAGACCAATTGATGCAAAAGAGAGGCCTAAATTGAAGGTCATACGAGGAGATAAGAGAAGGAGGCCTTAGAGTCTAGGATTTGCCAATTGGAAGAGGCTCAAGTAGCTTGGATGCCAGAAAAGGCTCTATTGGAAGAACAAGTGCAATTACTCATGTCACAGCTACATGGTGAGCAAAGATCAGGTGGTTAGAACCAATTGGTAGCTACGAGTGGCAATTTGCTGGTAATGCGGAGGTATGTGTTGAGAGTAGAAGATATTTTGGAGCTATTAGAGTAGTTTCCACTAGCATATGTTTTTGAGCAAGCCTATCGGTTTGATTATCAAGTCTTTTTCTTATTGTATCATATTTAATTAGGTGATACCTTGTCGTTAATATAATTAGAGAGAATTTGGAAGAGAGTTGCCACTTTTGAGATGTGAAATCTGATAGCAAAAGTAATAGTAAGGGATGAATTATTGATGGACAATTATTTTCAAGTTTACCTATAAGTAGGAGATTTGGCAACACAATCATTCTTCTATAGGCAGGATATGGAGTGATTGCAAGCCAATTGGTATCAGCAATTGAAGTTGGTAGCAACAATTGATAGAGTAGTGAGTTGTGCCAAATGGATAGGATCAACTGTTACTGGTTTTAACTACTATTAGGGCAATTAGAATAGTGTGGAGATGACTAATTAGAAGGAATGAATCCAATACTTAGCATTGAGATTTGACAATAAGGAGTTGATGGCTAAAAGAATTGAGCTATGCAAGGAGTGCATCAATGAAGCAATAGCGATGGACATCTATCCATTGGTATATTTTTACTCCTATTGGTATCTACAGGTTGACTTAACAATGTTAATGTAGGCCTCATTCCTAGTTGCGATTGGCTCTTTCAATGTGGACAAGGCATATCAATTAAAGAATGCTTTAATGTGGAAGGTTTAGCTGCAGGCATTATTGGGCATGGATCCACAGCTCAACAATTGGAATGTGCTGCAACTAATTAATAAGGCAGACAATTGGTATTTGGGTAAGTATGATAATCTCTTCACGCGGCCAGAGCATGAACTAGATTTTCTTACTTAGAAAGCCTTATTGGAAATTGGGAAGGATTTTAGAAGCCAATCGGAGACATTGTCATATTTAGTGGAGCAATTGATCTAAAAAGAGAACCATCTATGCCATCTTAGAGCTCTAAATTTGGTAGAGATAGATCCGAGGTAGTACAAGATACCACAATGTTATAGGTGGCTTTTGAATACAAATCTGGATATGACATGGTACAATTGGTATGAAATAGAACGAGATTAGGATACAATAGAAAAGTGTGTTTAGAATAATGGGTTGTTTTTTGCTAAACATCACAACCATTGTGACCTTATGTATTTTTTTCAAGCTATTTTTTGCAAGGTACTGGGCAATTAGTGTCAAGAATTTTAGATCATCATTGACCCTGGGTTGAGTGCTTGGCAATTCCAAGATGGCCACTTGATCACTAAAATCAAGTACCTATTGGCAATGCGCATATAAATTTTTGAATTGATGTGTTCAATTCAATTTTTAACTGGAACACATAATATGGTTTTGAATGAATTTAAAGGCAATCAGTATGCAACAATAGAACAATTCTATTAAATGTAGAGGATCGGTGAATATGACTTCTACAGGAATAAATACTAGATTCTCCATAGAAAAATGGATGAATATAATAGAAGAATGCGAACAACGAGATGTGGCCAGATTATAAAGATGTTGCTGAAATAGCATGATGAGTCCTTGACCTATAGGGTGGATTATATTTTATGGGATGGGACATCATCATCAAAGCGTTGATAGAAAAATTAGATACACATTTGTTTTGTGGGGGCACAAAAGACTGAGAAGAGGGCTATATGAGCCTAAAATCTATTGATTCTTGTGGTGATTTTTATTTTTTTTAAATAACTATTTATAATTATCTATTGGTGGAAGTAATTTAATATTTTGCTAGGATTAGTTATTAATAGTTTTAGATTAGTGAAATTAGAGAGTAAATAATAATAGAATAGCAAAGAGCGCTTGTTAAAGGAATCAGTTGGAAATAAGCAATTGTTGCAGTTGGAGGGACTACCTTGTTTTATAGTCAAGGATGAATTGATTGAAGGGCAATCTACCTTAAAAGAAGGGACTCCTACGGATGAGAGTTGAAAAGGCCTCACAATTTTTATTATTTTCTATGAACCTATTGTGAATTAATATGATGCTAAAATTATAATGAAGTGTAATAAATAGTTGTATGAGTGATAATTGCTATGGATGTTAAATATGTGATGTATGAAAGTTAATTGGTTGATGGATATTTGCGGTCAGGAGATATAATTAGAAATTGTGTCTTTATTGAGAGATCTTTAATGGTTGGAGTAAATGCAATTGGTTGAAGATTGTTAAATTAGAAAAGGCCAAGTGTGATTGGTTGAAAATAAAAAGTCAAAGAATGAATTAATACTAGAGATGAAGAATTTGTGAAATGAGAGAGCAATTGAGATCACTTGGTGAGAATTCAGATTATGTGATGGAGTGTAAGAGTGAATCAATGGAAATTTTGTGAATGCTAGTAATCTATAGAAGTAGTAATTGCAATTTGAGATTTGTCGAGATTGATTGTATAAAGTATGAAATTATGGTGTGGCAATTGGAAGAATCCAATCAGTTTCATGGAAATTAGAAGGAAGAAAGCGCTATTGTATAGTGACATGACCATTAAGTGAAAGAGAAAAGAAATAATTATAATATATAAAAGCTCAAATAGAAATATTTGAGTTAATTTATCTTAAAATTATAAATAATAAAGAAGAAAATAGAAAAAGGTTAAAAGACTAATGTTGTCTTTGTATAGGAGAGATTTCTACTTACTTTGTATGGCCATAAATAAGGCAAAATAAAGTATATTAGAAAAATAAACAATATAAGAATCATTAGAGAAGAGTTAAGAATAGATTTGAAAAAAATTTATCTCAAAAATCTCAAAATAGATACCCATAGAGGATTAGTTATGAGGCAGGGTCAGAATCAAATCCCAAGGCATAAAACCATGTGCCTATGGTGAGTCAGGAGTTCTTTGGTAGATCAGAAGGTGGAATTAGAGAAAAAACTAGATGATCTTTCTTTGAGCATTCATTGAAAGTGATTTGAATTTGTAACAACTTTGTTAGGGCTTTGCAAAATCAGGATTGATTTCAATGATTGTGATTTTTGTGAAATATATTGAGATTTATATTTTTGAGCATTTTGTGAGATGGTTATAGACATATGGATGAAATTTTTTAGCTTGGTGCATATGGTTGTGCTTATAGAATGCTATAAATTTGAAATTGATCTAAAATTTTGATCAAAGATTATTGAAGTTTATGTGGGTTGGAGTCTTGGAAATTGGGAATTGAATGTCATTTAGGTTTTCTAAGATTCCTAGCAATCTATTAATTGGATTGGAGTGAAATTTGTATGTATATATAGAAGACTTAATTTCTTATATGCATGTGAAATTTAGAAACAACTAAATGATATAAGAGGAAGGTATTGCCACTAGACAATCAACATTAAGGTTGGAGAAGGAGGCCAGCGGACACTTGATTGAATTTTTGGATTGAATTTCTTGTTGGTAAGTTTGATCCTCTTCAAATTTCATGTGCTTATTGCTAATTTAGATTTTAAGAAGTGTAAAAAATTTTAAGCAAGATCAATAGTTTAATCAATAGATATTGAGATTCTAAATTGTCCTAAGGTTAAATTATTTAGGTAAGATTTAGTTTAGGGTTTGATTAGGATTTAGTTATGGTTTGTTTTAGAATTTGTTAGGATTTGATCAGGATTGATTAGGCTTTAGTTAGGATTTGGTTAAGATTTAATTTAGGATTTGGTTAGGATTTAATTTAGAATTTGTTAAAATTTGACTAGGATTGATTAAGATTTAATTAGGATTTGTTTTAGGATTTATTAGGATTTGACCAAGGTTGATTAGGATTTAGTTTAGAATTTGTTTTAAGATTTGTTAAGGTTTGATCAAGGTTGACTAGGATTTAATTAAGATTTATTTTAGGATTTATTTTAAAATTTGTTAAAATTTGACTAGGATTGATTAGAATTTAGTTAGGATTTGTTTTAAGGTTTGTTAGGATTTGACTAGGATTGATTAGGATTTAGTTAGAATTTATTTTAAGAGTTGTTAGGATTTGATCGAAATTAAGTAGGATTTAATTAGGATTTATTTTAGGATTTTTTAAGATTTAATTAAGATTTATTAGGATTTAGTTAAGATTTAATTAGGATTTATTAGGATTTGATAAAACTTCACTAGGATTTAATTAGGATTTATTTTAGGATTTGTTACAATTTGATTAGAATTGATTAGGATTTAGTTAAAATTTGTTTTAAAATTTGTTAAGATTTGACTAGGATTGGTTAAAATTTAGTTAGGATTTGACTAGGATTCGTTTTAGAATCTGATTAGGATTTAGTTTAGGATTTGTTTTAGGATTTGTTAAGGTTTCACTAGGATTGACAAGGATTTAGTTAGGATTTTTTTAGAATTTATTAGGATTTGATTAAGATTGACTAGAATTTAGTTAAAATTTGATTAAAGATTGTTTAGAAATTGATTAGAGAGGTTAGGACTAGTTATTTCCTTTTATCTTCTATAGCCAAGTGCTCGGAGTATTTTTGAGCAAGACTTCATGATATACGACAGTGCAGCTGATTGAAAATATAATAATTAAAAAATGAATTATGAAGAGTTGAGTGAATCAGTGAGTGTTAATTGAATTACCACTTGGAAAAATTGTAGCTGAACCAAATACAAGCTGAGTAATTGAAGAGCAATTCAATAAGCATAATGATATTCTAGAAGGAAAATATATTGCATCAATTGGAAAAATATCACGGACACAAAATATAGACTTGAAGTCTAAACAAGAAGTTCAAGAAGAATTGACAAGAACTAGATTAATGTCACAGACATAGAATATAGACTTGAAGTCTAAACAAGAAGTTCAAGAAGAACTGGCAAGAACTGGATTAATTAGATGAATACAAAAACAATACCAGAGAAGTGAGCTAGAGCTCCAAGAGATGTGTTGTTGAGAGCGAAGAACTCTTCAGCCTCGACTCCAATATATACTCCTACTTAGGAAGCTTCTCAAGCAGCTTCCACCAACTAGGGAGCTTCTCAAGCAACTTCTATTAACTAAGAAGCTTCTCAAGTAACTTCTACCAACTAGAAAGATGTTAGAAGGCTCTAGAAGATTTTAGAGAGTTCTAAGAACCTTCTAGAATGTTCTAGAAGGTTTTGATAAGTATGTCCTTGACATCACCTCCTCCTCTAGCTTTGAGGTCTCCGAGAAGCCATTTGATATGTATACTCACAAATGTAGGAAATCAAAAATTTGTCGCATAGTCTCTGCAATATACTCGAGCTGTCGTTCACAAGGCAGATGATTCATGGGCCCTTGTAGCCACTGATAATGACCAACACCTTCCACTTGGGACCATGTCTGAACTTCTGTATCTTCATTGTGGAAACGACCTGAATATATCGCTTCGCCACTACTTGCATGAGCTGTTTTCAATTTCAAAAATTGCTGCTTGGTATTCTTCGACCTCTTCTTGGCTCTTCTAATTCTTCATCTCGAGATCGACGCTGCAAGCTACTTGATTGAGATGGTACCACTAGTATAGTATCTACATTCTGACTATCCGTATCTAAATACACCTTGATATTAGATATCTTGATACTACAAAATACAACAAGTTATGTTTTGATAAGACCTGGATCTCTTTTCTATTCATTTTTCTAGAGAAGGCTTCATCTTCACACTTTGTTAATGGCCAGCTTTTGATTTATTAGGATATTGTTGATGGAATTCCCATACCTTTTGTGATGCATTGGCGAGATTTTCGGCCGGTTCCCATGTTTGTTCATTAATATCGTAGCCGCTCCAATGCACAAAGTACTTTAATTTATTCCATCTTTGCCATAAATCTAACAAATGGTCCCAATCTCCGGTAGTCCAACTTATCACATAGCCGCTTGGTCTTGATATTCCGTCAAAGCAGCCATATTTTATCTCTAATTTTGAAATTAGGTGCCTGATTCTGAAATTTATCCGTGGATGCTTTGTAAGACTCTTGAGCAATTTGCAATTGAAGCTTCAATGTGGTTTGAAGCTCCGATAGCTACTGCACCAATCTTTCAGCTGTTGGGTTGTTATTCGCTGATGGACTCAATAGATCAAGCTTCAGATGGTATCCATAGTTGAAAAAGAATGGTGTTGTTTGAGTTGATCCATGAAGGGTGTTGTTATATGCAAACTCGGCTAGCGGTAGATATGCGGTCCAATCATCTTACTGATAGTTGATACTACATCATAAATATTGTTTCAAAATTTGATTCAGTCATTCCGTTTGGCCGTCAGTTTGAGGATGGAATGCCGAAGAAAGCTTGATGTCCACTTTCAATATCTTAAAAAAAGATCTCTAAAACTTTGATACAAATTGGATTCCTTGATGCAACATGATATCATCTGGTAGACCATGATATCAATATACATTATCAAAGAAGAGCCTTGATGTATCTTTGCTTGATAATATCTTCTTATAAGAGATAAAATGTGCCATCTTTGTAAGTTGATCCACCACAACAAAGATGCTGTCAAATGAATTCAATGGTGGCAGATCTATAATAAAGTCTATGGAAACTGAAGACCATAGATGACACGGAATAGGCAATGGTTGTAGAAGTCCATAAGGACGATGGCGAGGGTTCTTAGATCTTGAACAAATGTCACAAGAGAAGACGAAATCTTTCACATCCTTCTATATTTGGGATCACCAAAAATCTCAAGAAATAAATTCCAAGGTCTTGTTGAATTTGAAATGTCCCGCAGCTGAAAAGTCATGACGAGATTCAAGGACTCGAAGTCGTACTGGTCCTTTTGGGATATACAACTGCTTCTCAAAGTATAAGAGATCTCCTTCAACCTTGAACTTGTCATCATTGATACGCTGCTTGATATCAAGCAACTATTGAATCTTCAATGGTTGCAGCACGTATCTGATTGAGGAAGTCAGCATCAATTGGTACAACAACAGTACAAATCTTGAATTGCTCTGGCTTTAACAATGTCATACACTATTGATTAAGCGTTGCTTCTCCAACCTTTGGCGCAAGATATGATCTTCTTGATAAGGCATCGGATAGTCCTTGCTGCTTTCCAAGTCGATAAGTAATAACGAAGTCAAACCTAGATAGCGACATATTCTATCGAGCTTGATGACGGTTTAGAACCTGAGCCGACATGAAGTATTCCACATTCTTGTGATCCGTATATACGGTCACCGAATGCGCAGTTCCTTCGAAGAAGTGATGCCACTCTTGGAAAGAATCCACTATAGCAAGGAGTTCCTTATCATGAATCTCGTAGTTGATCTCAGCCGCACAAAACTTTCGTGAATAGAATGCAATTGGATGAAGCTTATTGCCGATGCCTATCTGCAAGAGTATGGCTCCTAAAGTAAAATCCGAAGCATCGGTTTCCAAATAGAAAGCTTTTATAAAGTTTGGGTGTACCAAGATTGGAGCCGTAGTAAATGCCATTTTAAGATTTTGAAATATTTTTTTTGCTAGAAGTCCTCATTCGAATTTATCCTTACATGTTAATCGAGTGAGTGGAGCAGCAACTTGAGAATAATTCTTGATGAAGATCTGATAGAAGTTAGCAAAGCCGAGAAAACATTGTACGTCTTTAATCATCTTTGGAACTTCTCAAGATACAATTGCTTCCACCTTCTAGGGATCCATCTTCAAGCCTTCCGTAGTCACAACAAACCCTAAAAACTCCATCTCAGTTTGGTGAAATAAGCACTTCTCCAACTTGGTGTAGAGTCCTCACTTGCGTAGTTTTTCAAGTACCAAACAAACGTACTTCTTATGCTCTTCTTCGTTCTCAAAAAATATCAAGATATCATCTAGATAGATGACAATAAAATCATCTAGATATTCTCAAAAAATATCGTTCATCATGTGTTGAAAGACTGTCGGAGTATTGGTAAGACCAAATGGCATGACATTATACTCAAAATGACCATACCTTGTACAAAAAGCTGTCTTCCATTCGTCTCTTTCTTTGATTCACACAAGGTTGTAAGCTCCCCTTAGATCAATCTTTGTAAAGATCTTTGCACGTCCAAGTTATTCCAGAAGACTAGAGATCAAAGGTAATGGATAGCGATTCTTCTTTGTTACCTTGTTGAGACCTTGATAGTTTATGCACATCCGTAGTGAGCCATTCTTCTTCTTCACAAACAAGATTGGTGCCCCAGCTGGCAACTTTGAATGACAAATGAAGTTCTTGGCTAGGTTCTCATCAATGTATTTCCGCAATTCAGCCAACTTCATCTGCCATAAGTTGTAGATTGGGCCAAAAGGTAGTTGTGCTCTTTCTTGTAATTCTATGGCACAATTATATGGTCAATGTTCTAGTAGCATGTCAGCATTTTTCTTTTGGAACACGTTGTCGGGGTAGAGAGAATCTGCCTCAAGAAAGCACTGGGCTTCTGGCTGCCACTAATTACTCAAGCAAGATTCAAGTATAATAAAAACCCCCAATTTTATATAAAAGAGATCTCCATAGGGCTATTACACCCAATACACAAGCCTAATTTCCTCAAACCACTCAAAACATAACAAAATACTCTAAACCCTCATTCTCCCGTAGGAAGGGAATTTTTCCCGAACTTCAATAACCCATAACTTTTAATCCAACCGTCCAAAACTACTTTAAATTTACATGAAGTACTGATATATTCCTCAAAACTACCACCACAAATTTCAACCGTTGATTCATTATCGATCTTTAGATATCGCCAAAACCCTAGCAGTAGCTTTAAACCCTTGTTTACAAACACCCGTGTACTAAATTCTTCATATCTCACAATCTAAAAGTCCAAATGTTATGAAACTTTGATGTATAGCTTCTTAGCACAATAATACACCTTCTTGGGAATTTTTAGACAAAAATTCGTCCAAAAACTTAAGATATGGCAAACCCCATCACCATCAACAAAACGGTCTACTTACTGCCTTGGAATTGGATGCGCTGTCTTCAACTCTTCATATCTCCTTTGTGTAAACTCAAAACTTAAGAATTCCCTCGTAACAGACGTAGATCTTGAAATCACCTTTCCAACCGCACTGTCCGATCTCCAAAAGCCTCCGTACAACTCCGCGAAATCCCAAAAGAGTGACAGTATGTATGAAACCTACTCTCTAACTTTGAACAAGTATATCTTCTTCACCCTAACTCCAAATCGCCTAAACTTTCCTCTCAAACTATACCAAAAACCCTAAACTTTACAACCCTACCTCTGAAATTGCGAATCCTCTTTATGAAGTCGCCGAAACCCTTGTTAAGGTCGCGGGCAGCCTCCTCAAAGCCCATTGGGCATGGTATTCGACCAATAGGGATGAAGTTCCCTATTCCTTGCCTTCATCCGACCATGGCTTGATTTCATCCCTCCCAATTAGCCTCTTACTAGCTTGAATTTTCATCCTTAAGTCCCAACCTTCTCTCAAGGCTTCATACTAAACATTTAGATCTTATAATTTTTAAATACCATAACTAAAATAAGTAAAATAAAATAAAATAAAGTTTCTTCTATCAACCATTTTTAATTTAACTTACTAACCATTCTAACACACATCTAGATTCATAAACATATAATATATTTTAACTAATTTTTACATACTGTAAGTAATTACAGTACGACAACGTCTTGAAAATCCTTGTATTGTTTCGATATACTTGTTGTTGAAATCTGCTCTCCACTAGTTGGAGTCGTATAAATGACCAATGGTGTGCCTTCTTTGTATGATCTTACAAACGTTTTTGTGCTAATGAACAAGGATTTTTTGATTTGGGGTCTTCTTTCAAGCTTGTCCTTAGGTTGTTCTATGGAAAATGTTATCCTCTGCAACCTCCAATCTATGGATGGATTATATTTTTCCAACCAAGAAAGACCAAGAATAACAGGATTTGACAAGGTGCTAATAATGTTAAAAATAATATAACTACTATGGTCTTTAAACATCACTTCTATAGATTTTGATTCATGCATGACACTACCAGATAATAAAGGTTGTCCATCTATTACTTCTACGTGAACAGGTTTGAATTTCTTTACTAAGGGAATTTTGTAATGCTTAGCAAATTCTTGGTCTAAGAAACAAGCAGATGATCCTGAATCTAATAAGGCTAAGGTTTTTAGTTTTTCAGGACCAAAAGACAAAAGAATTGTAAAATAACAGGCACGTTGAGTAGAAAGAGAAGAATCTAATTATGATTTGTCCAGCCGCACGGTTCCTATTGTAGATGGGCATCCTCGTTTTCCTGAACAAACGCATTTCTATTCTTGATCCTGCGTCCATTTTTCTTCTTAGGACAGTTTCCAGCTCTATGGCCTTCTCCACCGCAATAAAAGTACAAACCTTTCTCCATATGCTGCTTCTTTTCTTTTGGAGTAAGAGATTTGATATATACCGCATCAATCTATATGTCCTTTGACTCTGCTTGTGAATTTAGACTACTTGCTGATATAATTGCGCCGTAATGAATTGTATATTGTCTGGAACATTGGTCTTGGCAATGTTGAAATAGGCGGTTATCGTACTTCACAGCTTGGCTAATAGCTTCGTTGAGCATTCGTGGATCAGAAAGGGATAACAACAAATCTTTCACATCGTCCTTTAGATCCCAATAGAATTGACTCATCAATGCTTCTTCATCCCAATTGATGTCGCATACTAATTGCCTGAAATCCAATGCATAAACTGATGCAGAGCGAGTCCCTTGTCATAGCAATCGAATTTTTGTTATAGTCCACCGAGTCTTGTCATGCTCTCCAAATGCTTCCAAAAAAGTCTCAAAGTTATTCAAAATCGGTGATCCTTTTTCAAATAGAGGAATAAACCACGATAGAACTTATCTTATAAGCAAAGTTCCAACCAATTCAATGCGTGATTCCTTTGTCGGATAACGTTCGGATTGTAGAGCTATTATTAACTTGATTTGATTGACAAAACCTCAAAACTTGGAGCGTGTGCCATCAAACTTGTCCAGAAGGCTTATTTGAGGTTCTTTTTGTTGTGGAAGTAATGATTCTTGTTGAATCACAAGTAAAGCTGCTTCTTTTGGTGCAGAAGCCCAAGGCTGATGAAGCCCAAATTGTGCTATTCCGGATGCTCCATCATTATGAAGTCTTGCAAAGACTCCTTCCATCACCGTAGTTCTCTGTGATAATGTAACAAGAGTATTCATAATGGCGTCCATCTTGGACTCCAAACTTTCACTCATATTAATGTCTTGACTTCCAACCATTCTAAGAAAAAGGAAGTAATTATTTCTACAAGGAAGAAATATTGGTTTAGAAGAGGGTACTCCGCAACCTCTAAAATGCCTTAAGACCTTCAAGAAGAGGTCTAATCCACTCTCTCCAAGAAGAATAAGATTTCAATATAATGACAAAAAAGATACCAGTTTAGAGGAGAGTAATCCGCAACCTCTAAAAATATTAATGTACCTTTAAGAAGAGAGATAATCCACACTCCAACAAGAAGGAATTAGCTCTAATATCTAAGATGACAGTAGTCTCGACAAACTGTCATGGACACAAAATATAGACTTGAAGTCTAAACAAGAAGTTCAAGAAGAATTGGCAAGATCTAGATTAATATCACAGATACAAAATATAGACTTGAAGTCTAAACAAGAAATTTAAGAAGAACTGGCAGTAACTGGATTAATCAGATGAGTACAAAAACAACACCAGAGAGGTGAGCTAGAGCTCCAAGAGATGTGTTGTCGAGACTAAAGAACTCTTCACTCTCGACTCCAATATATACTCCTATCTAGGAAGCTTCTCAAGCAGCTTCCATCAACTAGGAAGCTTCTCAAGCAACTTCTATTAACTAAGAAGCTTCTCAAGCAACTTTCACCAACTAGGGAGCTTCTCAAGCAACTTCTACTAACTAAGAAGCTTCTCAAGCAACTTCTACCAACTAGGAAGATGTCAGAAGGCTCTGGAAGATTTTAGAGGGTTTTAGGAACCTTCTAGAATATTTTAGAAGGTTCTGATAAGTATGTCCTTGACAAAAAAAAAAGTAAAAACAAAGCAGTGCTAGAAATGTCTTTGACTCCTTTGATTGAATTATGATATATTATAAGCAGTATTATTAGATTGGGTGTGAGGACAAAATTCCCTCATTAGCTTTAAATGTGCAAATTCATATGTTAATCATAGCCAAAATCACTTATTGAATCTTAAAACGTAATTATCCACCTCTCTGTAAATAAATCCTTGCCATTGGAAATAAACTCCCATTAGTAAAGCCTACTATAACAGGGGCCAAGAGTACTGCATATATGATCTGAATACAGACAGCCTGGAGAATGTGAAAAGGAATGTACAAGGATTTAAAAGCATGCCGCTTAATCCACCTTTGGAATCACGTGAATTTTGCCCACCTAAATCTAGCTATAGTCTATATACAACCATCTCCTCCAATCTTGAGTCCTTGCAATACAATAATAAAAGACATCAATGAATGTATCAAATTTTCAATGGAATTAATGATCAGATTGATCACTTCAACCATTGGATTAACATCTAATCAAATCCACATAATCAATAAGAGAGGACAAAAAATTTGTGTTATAAGTCCAATGTTGACACGGAGATATTCAACACTGCTTCTAGTCAAGTGACAAAAATATATTGTGCTTTAATACATTGATCTTTCTTCCTATTGCTTGTGTCACGGATGCAAAATATAGATTGGAAGTCTAAACAAGAAATTCAAGAAGAATTGACAAGAACTAGATTAATCAGATGAGTATAAGAAACAACACTAGAGAGGTGAATTAGAGCTCCAAAAGATGTGTTCTCGAGATTGAAGAACTCTTCAACCTCGACTCCAATATATATTCCTACCTAGGAAGCTTCTCAAGTAACTTTTTTCAACTAGGGAGCTTTTCAAGCAACTTCTACCAATTAGGAAGCTTCTCAAGCAACTTCTACCAACTAAGAAGATATTAGAAGGTTCTCAGAGGTTTTAGAGAGTTCTAGGAACTTTTTTAAATATTTTAGAAGATTTTGACAAGTATGTCCTTGATATCACCTCCTTTTCTAGCTTCAAGATCTTCGAGAAGCCATTTGAAACATATGCTTACAAATGTAGAAAATCAAAGATTTAGTGCATAGTCTCTGCAATATATTCCAGTTGTCATTCATGAGGTAGATGATTCATAGGTCCTTGTAGCCACCAGTAATGACCAACACCTTTCACTTGAGACTATGCTTGAACTTCTATGTCTTTATTGTAGAAGTCGCCTAAAAATATCATTTCGCCACTACCTTCATGAGCTGCTTCAGCTTCAAAGACAATCACAAGTGACCTGTTACTTGGTATTCTTCATCTTCACGTTTCATCAATGGCCGACTTTTGGTTTATCAGGATATCGTTGATGAAATTTCTATACCTTTTGGAGCATATTTGTTATATTTTTTGCTGGCTCCTAAGTTCGCTTATTTATATCATAGCCACGCCATTGAATTAAATATTCCAACTTTTTCCATCTTCGTCACGAATCAAGGACTTATTTCACCTCATATTTCATGTGATCCTTGATTTCAACACAAGGTGGTGGTGGTTGTATCCGCCCTGATAAAGTTGATTTGCTATAAGCTTCTACAAGAGAAATATGAAAGATTAGATGTACCTTCATGGATGTAGGTAGTTTCAAACGATAAGCCACCGAATTGATTTCCTCCTGAATGCAGAATGGTCCCAACCCCCTATAATCTAACTTATCGCAAGGTCGAGTGGTCTTAATATTTTTTCGTAAGAGCCAAACCTTATCTCCAATTTGAAAAGCAAGAAAATCTTTCCGAAATTTGTCTACAGAAGCTTTATATGATTCTTGAGTTACTTGTAATTGAAGCTTCAAGTTGGTCTGGATCTCCCTTAAATGCTTTGTAAGATCTTCAGCTGCTGGATTTTCATCTTTGGATTTACCCAACAAATTGAATTTTGGATGATATTGATAATTTGCAAAGAAAGGTGTTTATTAGGTTGAGGCATGGACCAAATTGTTGTACACAAACTTTGCCAATGGTAGATATGTAGTCTAATCATCTTATTGATAATTGATTGCACATCTTAGATATTGCTTCAAGACTTGATTAACTTGCTGTGTTTGACCATTGATTTGAGGATGGAAGGCAGAAGAGAGTTTGATATCTACTCTCAGTATGCCAAAAAGCGACCTCCAAAACTTTGATATAAATTAAAGCCCTTAGTCCAAAATAATGTCATCCGATAAACCATGATACCAGTATATATTATCAATAAATAATCTTGTTGTTTCTTCACCAGAAATTATCTTTCTGTATGGAACAAAATATGTTATCTTTGTAAATTGATCTACCACCACGTAGATAGCATCAAATGTTGCAGAAGGTGGCAAATCTGTAATGAAGTCTATAGATTCTGAAAACCACGATTGCTTTGGAATTGGCAGAGGTTGTAAAAGCCCATAAAGGCGATGTCGAGGATTCTTTGATCTTGAATAAAAGTCACATGATAGTACAAAGTTCTTTACTACCTTCCACATTTGAGGCTACTAAAAGTCTTGGGAAATAAGCTCCATTGTTTTGTTGAATCCAAAGTGACCTGCGACCGGAAAGTCATATCAAGATTGAAGAATACGAAGACGAATTGATTCTTCTGGAATATATAGTCGATCTTCAAAATATAATAATCCGTCTTCAATCTTGCACTTATCTTTATCAAGGCGTTATTTCACATCCAAGACTAATAAGTCCACAGTTGATGCTTCACGGACTTGTTCTAAAAAATCAGCATTAATTGGTATGATCATGGAGGTGGTGTGGAGGTAAAACCGTTCTAGTTGTAGCTAAGTTATACAGTGCTGATCAAATGCTGCATCTCCAACCTTGGATGCTAGATATGATCTCTTTGATAATGCATCCAATAATCTTTCCTGCCTTCCTGGCCAATATATTATGATGAAGTCGAATCGGGATAATGACATGTTCCATCAAGCTTGGCGACGATTCAAAACTCGAGCTATTGTGAAATACTCCAAATTCTTGTGATCTGTATATACAGTCACCGGATGTGTAGCACCTTCTAATAAATGATGCCACTCTTGAAAAGAATCAATTATCGCAAGTAATTCTTTATTGTGAATTTCATGATTGATTTCTGTTGTTGAAAACTTTCTTGAGTAGAATGCAACCAGGTGAAGTTTATCATCCTTCTCCATTTGTGATAATATAGCTTTTAACACAAAGTCAGAAGCATTTATTTCCAAATAGAATGCCTTCGTAAAGTCGGGATGTACCAAGATAAGAGTTGTCATAAATGCCAACTTTAACTCTTGAAAAGCCTCTTGTGCTCGGATACTCCACTCAAATTTGTCCTTTGATGTCAACCACGTTAATAGGGTTGCAATTTGTAAGTAGTTCTTGATAAAAATATGATAGAAGTTAGCAAACCCAAAAAAACATTGCACGTTGTCGTGTTGTGGTTTGGCTACTATGTAAAAAAATTGTACATGTATATTTAATATACAATTTACTACTTAGCTAAATAAAAGTCATATCAGTGGATTTTATTGGTTATAGGATGTGATTAGGTTGCTAGTTTAGAAAGGATCTATTAAAAAGGTTATTATTAAGGTTTATACAACCTTATTTTCTTTCTAGTAGTGACTTTTGAAGTTAATTTTATATTGATAGTAACTTGTGTATATCTTAAGTCACCTTTGTTAGACATTGGTGATCCTTAAGATCTTATTTACTTCTTTTATTTGGTGCTTAAAGCACCAAGTATGTAAATCTTATAAGAAGAAGGATTAGAAAAGGGTTTTTAGTGTAAAAAGGGTAGTTTGGCCATCCATGTGGATGAATAGAGGTGGATGATAGAAATCTCTATTCTAATTGGCCAAAAATCATGCCCAATGGGCTTCAAGGAGGCTGCCCGAGGGTTTATTAGGAGTTAGGATTTTTTTTTCGAGGGGAGTCGAACATCTAAGGCTAGGATCATAAGGTTTAGGTTTTTGGATCTGGTTTCGGTGCAAATTTTGTGTGATTTGCACTTTTTATGAAGAAGTTATAGGCGCCCAAAGTTAAGGTGTTGATTTTAGACCTACTATCACTCTTTTGGATATAACTCGCGCATACAGCAAGTAATCGAGGCTAAGCGACTAGGATTGGAGAGAGCACTTTCACAGCTACACTTTCTGTGTACAACTTGATAAAATGTAAGCTAGGATGAAGGAGATATTGGGAGTTGAAGTCAGTGCTTACAAACTTAAAGGAAGTAAGTGACCTACTTACATAGTGGTTACATTTTGAGCTATATCTTAGGTAATTTGAAATATTTTTGGCTCAAAATTTTCAGGAGTGTATATACTTATGTCACAAGACTATGTACAAAAATTTTGTGGAATTAAGATTTTGGATTTGTGAGATATAAGGAAAATAGTGCTCGGGTGTCTCTGAGCTAGGGTTTTAAGCACCTGCTAGGGGTTTTGAGATATCAGACGATCAAAAACGAATTTGTAGTCGATTCTTTCTTGTAATGAAACTTTAAAGAATTATCTATACTTTGAAGTAAATTTTATAGGAATTGAATGATTAGATTAAGAGTTATTGGACTCTAAAGTTCAACAAGAAATAGGTCCTTGCAGGTGAATAAAGTTTTGAAGGGTTTTTGTGGAAATTTGAACCCTTTTGTGTACAATCTTACATGAATACAAGAGGATTTGCATATATAACTTCTCTTTTGCAAGATTTTTGTATTTTTTGTCCTTTTTATTGAGGACAAATAACCTTTTGGATTTTGCCATCAAATTTCAAATAAACTCTCTACAGCCAGGTACCTAGTGTATTCCCAGATAGAAGGCCACGTCATACGACAACGTCCCATACCATCTTTGATACTGCCCAATCCATTATTGCTTGAATTTTCTTCTAATCTATCAATAATCTTTTGTCCGAAATAATATAAATAAGAAATTCCACCTTGGGTTGATGGAATATGCATTTCTCTAATTTGGCGTATAATCCCGCATTCCAAAAAATTTGTAACACCAACTTCACATGACCCTCATGTTCTTGAACATTCTTGGAATAGATCAAAATATCATCGAGGTAACAAACAATAAATTTGTTCAAATATTTTCAAAAAACATCATTCATCAAATGTTGAAAATAATTGGTGCATTAGTCAATTCAAAAGGCATGATATTATATTCAAAATATCCATACCTTGTCCGAAACGTTGTCTTCCATTCATCTCTCGCCTTTACTCGTACAAGATTGTAAGCTCCACAAAGATCTATCTTGGTGTATATTTTGACTTCACCAAGTTGCTCCAAGAGTCCAGATATAAGTGGTAATGGATATCGATTCTTCACAATGATCTTGTTCAGGCCTCGATAATCCACGCACATTTGTAATGAGCCATCTTTATTCTTCACAAAGAGGACAGGTGCACTTGCTTGAGATTTAGAATGCCAAATGAAATTCTTTGCAAGATTCTCTTTAATGTAATCCTTCAATGCTGAGAGCTCGTCTTGTGATAAATTATAGATTAGGCCAAATGGTGGTTGTGCTCCCTCTTAGAGATCTATAGGACAATTGTACGGTCGATGCTCTAGTAGCATGTCAACATTCTTCTTCTTAAAGACATCCTTGAATTCTTCATACTACTTTAAAATAATCAAAGTTGGAGTTGCATCTTCTCGAGGTGGCATTGCAAAGATGATAAGAGGTGTATTATTCTTGGCTTCTTTCATGAAGGGGCTCACACCTATAAACAAGAATTTGTTTCTAGACATTATCTTGGCAGATTCTACTATTAAAGGTTTTGTTGGAAATGTCACTTTCCACAACCTCCAATCTATCAATGGATAATATTTATCAAGCCAAGATAGCCCTAAAATGATTGGACATGAAGGAGTCTTAATAATATTAAATCCAATGCTACTTTCATGATTTTCAAGACGTACCTTCAATAATTTAATTTTATGAGTAACATCGCCAAAAGACAAAGGTCAGCCATCTATGACTTCTACATGGATAGGCTTTGGTTTCTTTACAAGAAGAATTTTGTGAAGCTTGGCAAATTCTTCATCTAAAAAACAAAAAAATACTCTTGAGTCTAATACAACATTGGTTTGCAGTTTTTGAATATTAAAAAATAAAGGTACCGTAAAGCAATGAGAAGGTTGAGTTGAGAGAAAGGAATCTTGATTAATTTGGGGTGTTGAGAAGTCCAGCCGCACAGTGTCGTGACAAAAGTCCGCTTCAAATAGACGCAAGGTCCCTCTTTACAATCAAGTTGGATCCAATATGCACAAACTTTTTTAAATTTTTCTTTTATAGTCACAAAACCATGCGTATAATAAATCAACAAACTAGAAGCTTGAAAATTTATAAATCAAAATCCAGCCGTTTATATAAGTTCAAATTTTGAAAGCATAGAGTTCACTTCTTTAGTCATCTTCACAAAAATTCTCAACCATGAATTCAATACCGATCACCAGATATCATCAAAATATTAGCAAGTAATTATATAAGTAAAACCAAACCAGAAACTTGAAAATTCATAATTGAAGATCTAACTATTTAAATAAGCTCAAAATTTGGGAAAACATATCTCATACCTTTGATCTTTGTCACATAAATTTTGAGCCGTGAATTCATTGTTGATCATTAGATATCACCAAATCCTTGGCAAATACTTTTAGAAGTCAAATCTCAATCTGAAACTTGAAAATTCATAATTGAAGATCCAGCTGTTCAAATAAGCTCAAAATTTGGGAAAACATAACTCATACCTTTGATCGTCATCACATAAATTTTTAGCTATGAATTCATTGCTGATCATTAGATATCACCAAATCCTTGGCAGATACTTTTAAAAGTCAAAACCCTAGACACCTGAGAACAAATTTGCCATTACTCCCTAATCAAAGTTTCAATTGATATGAGATTTTAGACATAGACTCTTTATAGTATAAGTAATATGTATACAAAAAATGAGCTTCAAATTCTTCTTGAAACTCAAGTTCTAGCTTAAAGCAAATCCTTCTATTTATCTAACTTCTTCAAAACCCCAGTTTAGTTTGCTGGGTTCAACTAGCCATAACTCACTCATTCTAAACTCATTTCTATCAATTCTTGGACGTAAAATGTGTAGCTTGAAGTCTAGTTTCTAACCCAACTTTTCGATTTCTTGCTAGTATCTTAAAACTTCTAATATACCCTGAAAAGTGACAATAGGTGTCATATTAGTAGTCTAAGTTCAAACAAGCATATCTCTCTCATCTAAGCTCTGAATTCTGTGTTTCTACCACCTAAACTCATGCCAAGAAGAAGCTCTCTCTGAATACCTCTCTGCATTTGCCAAAAAACCCCGTATTTTTCTCCTCTGAGCTTGTCTAAGAAGTCATAGCCAAGGTCTTCAAAGTCCAAGTCAACAATTAATAGTTTAAAGTTATAAAAACCCCAAATCTAATCTTCCAAGTCAGCACTATTAATGGTAGCCGACTATTGACGTCCAAATCTACTATTTATCCTTGGTAAATCCTAAATTCAACCTCAAAGTCAAAACTCCTTATATCTACAAATATAACCCTGAATCTACTAAAATCTAAGATTGGAAAAAAAATAAAAGAAATAAAAGAAAGTTTCAAGGCTAGATCATAGTTAAAGTTAAGATTAAAGATAAGGTAAAAATTTAACCAAAGAAAAAGAAAGAAAGTGAAATTTTTTTTCTAAACTATATAAAAACTTAGATTGATAAGAAGAAAGAAAGTACCTAATAAAATTTTGAAGAAAAGATAGTTAAGTTAGGTTTCTATATATGAATGTATTTACTTCATGACAACAGTCCATATTGTGGCTGGGCGTCCTTATTTTTGTACACGCTTGTACTCCTGAGTCTTGTTGTTCAAGGCATCTGTTTTCTAGGACAATTTCCGGCTTTATGGCCTGCCTTTCCATAATATAAGCATAAGTTTTGCTCAAATTGTCGCTTTTTTTTTTTTAGTTGTGAGGGACTTCAAACGTATCGTATTAATTTGCATATCTTCTGTTTCAGATTGAGCTTCTATACTCTTGATAGGAGCAGCCGAATAGAACTGGTTTCCTCGTCGATACCGCGTAGCTCTGGAAAAATGGTCTTGATATTATTGAAAAAACTGATTGTCACACTTCACCGCTTGGGTGATTGCTTCGTTGAATGTTTGAGGGTCAGATAGAAATAGCAGTAAATCCTTCATATCATCTCTGAGTCTCCAATAAAATTGACTCACTAGCGCTTCTTCTCTCCAGTTAATATCACAAGGAAGTTGTCTGAAGTCCAATACGTAAATAGTTATAGAACGTGATCCTTGACGTAGAGAAAAAAATCTTGGTGGTTGTCCATCGAGTCTTATCATGCTTTCCAAATGCCTCCTCGAATGCTTCTAGAAAGGTCTCAAAATTACTCAAGATAGAAGACCTTTTCTCAAACAAGGAGGCAAACCAAGACAAAGCTTGTCCAGTAAGCAATGTCTCTACTAATCCAACTCGCAATTCCTCGGTTGAATAGTAGTCCGGTCGTAAGAATATTACCAATCAAACTTGGTTTACAAAACCACAAAATTTTGATCAAGTACCATCAAACTTCTCTAGGAGATTGACTTGAGGCTCTTTGTACTCCGATGAAAGTAAATTCTCATGTTGAGATGTAGATAGCAGTACTTCAGTAGCTAGAGGTTGTTGTATTATAGTCTGAGCCACTCCAACTCTTGTAGCTCTAAGAAGCTTAGTAAAATTTCCTTCAATTTCAGCAATTCTAACCGCTAAAGCGTCAAGGGCATTGATGATCACATCTAACTTTGACTCCAAAGGTTCTACCATGTTAACGTCTTCTCTACTAGACATGCTAAGTAAAAAAGAAGAAATCAATATCGGTCCAATGGAAGATAATCCGCAACTCTTAGAACACTCAAATATCTCCAAAGAGAGGGGTAATCCACTCTCTACCTTAAAGAACTAAGCTCCAATATTGATAGAAGGGCAGTCTCGACAAACTGTCACGGATGCAAAATTTAGACTGGGAATCTAAACAAGAAGTTCAAGAAGAACTGGCAAGAACTAAATTAATCAAATGAGTACAAGAAACAACACCAGAGAGGTGAGCTAGAGCTCGAAAAGATGTGTTGTTGAGACTGAAGAACTCTTCAGCCTTGACTCCAATATATACTCCTACCTAGGAAGCTTCTTAAGCAACTTTCTCTAATTAGGGAGCTCCTCAAGCAACTTCCACCAATTAGAGAGCTTTTCAATCAACTTCTACTAATTAGAAAGCTTTTCAAGCAACTTTTACCAACTAAAAAGATATTAAAAGGTTCTCGGAGGTTCTAGAGAGTTCTAAGAACTTTTTAGAATATTCTAGAAGATTTTGACAAATATGTCGTTGACAGCTTGGATTCTTCACAATTACCGGCTATAAATGTATCCGCATCTCACGTCAGCACTATGAATGCAATCCTTCTATTCACACAATTTTGTTATGAACACTTCAATGCAAGGTTACTGTTCAACAATCTTTGCTTGTTGAAGGCTTGGTTTATAAGGCACTTTTCAGTCTTGTGCTTGCACAAGATTCAAACTATGATTAATGTTTGGAACCAAATTGTAATCTACTTACTAGTATATCTTGTTATTTTGTAATAACCTTTTGCTGAATTGTACAAACTTCTCAATGGAAGTTATAGAACTATTCTATTATTAATCTTAATTTTTTTTATTGATTTTTTATAATTTTTTCTTTTAATTTAAATATAAATATATATATTATCTAAAATCTTTATTTTTTTTTATTGTTATAATCATAGTAGTAGTTTTCACAGACATACTTTAAGCTACCATTAGAATTTTTTAGAGTCTTTTAGAACCTTCTATAGCTTTTTAGAATCTTCTAAAATCTTCTTTAATCTTTGAAAATCTTCTAGAATCTTCTTCAACCTTCTAAGACCTCTTGTAGAATTTTTAGAGTCTTCTAAAATCTTCTTTAAACTTCTAAAATATTCTTAGATATTCTTAGGACCCTTTAGAATCTTCAACCTTCTAAAACCTCTCCTAGATTTTTTAGAGTCTTCTAGATTCTTCCTCATGCTTCTAGAATATTCTAAGATATTCTTAGAAGATCCAATAGGACATAAGGTCTCATAGTATAAATAAGAGGCAAGACTAAGGAGCACCTCAGTCTTCCCAATACAAGTCTTGGAGTAATCCAGAGTGTTGCCTTATTCTTGATATTAATCCAGTTTCTTATTCTTGATCTAGTTCTTATTCTTGTCCATCCAATTCTTTGTTCTTGTCCATCCAGTTCTTTATTCTTGAAGTTATTCTGATTCTGAATTCTTTTCCTTAGTTCTTTGCTAACCTGCTATCTTGCATCCTTGATAGTTTAATAAGACTGACTTACATAATCATATCAAAGCTTAGATCTCTTGATAGAGAGTAGATTATCCCTCTTCAAGATACTATTGCATTCTAGAGGAGTGTGGATTACCCCCCTCTAGACTGATATGCTTATTTATTGTAGTTGATTTTTCTTTGGAAAGAGTGGATTATCCCTTTTTTAAGTTATATCACTACATTTTAGAGGTTGCAGATTACCCTCCTCTAAACTAACTGTCTAAAAGTATTCCTTTTAGTATAGAAAATATTAATGGTTTATTGATTTTTTTTTTTTTTTTAAGATAGAAATAAATCATGTTAATGGAGGTGCATCCTTACAAACAAAGAATAGAGTGGCAACACTTGTAGATCTTTGAGCCCTATTGGATATGGTACAAGAAGAAATCACATTCTTTTGCAATCCGAAAAAAAAATCGTAAATAGAATAAGTATTTGAAGAAACTAAGCAAAAGATTCATAACTTGTAACAAGAGATTAT
Organism: Physcomitrellopsis africana; assembly: GCA_036785485.1. NCBI lineage: Eukaryota > Viridiplantae > Streptophyta > Bryopsida > Funariales > Funariaceae > Physcomitrellopsis > Physcomitrellopsis africana. The sequence goes on along the minus strand of JAWRVF010000438.1, from coordinate 172,347 downwards.
TCGATTAAGAGAAGCAAGCGATAGACAAGCTATACACACAACTTCTCTAGAAGTTCCAAAGGTTATCATAAAAGAGCCAAAAGCTAATATGTCTAATAAGTTTGATGGAACAAGATCCAATTTTTGAGGATTTATACAATAAGTACAACTTTTCTTACGACTATATCCATCTTGTTATTCAGATGGATTCACTCAAGTCACTTTTGTGGGCACCTTTTTATAAGGAAGTGCTCGATGATAGTTTGTGCCACTATTGAAAAAGAATTCTCCGATTTTATACAATTTAGAAGCTTTTATAGAAAGATTTACTGCTACATTTGGAGGCAGTGATCAAGAGAGGGTGGCAAAGAGGAAGATCCAAAATCTATGACAAGAACAACGTTCAGCTGCAATTTATGCCATAAAATTTCAACAACTTACTTGTGATCTTAATTGGAATGATAAAGCTTTTATGACTCAATTTCATTATAGCCTAAAGGATGATGTAAAGAATTTATTGATCACGATGCCAAGAGTTGAAAGCTTAAAGGAACTCATAGCTCAAGTTATCACTTGTAACAATTGCCTATTTAAACTACAACAAAAAAGACGATTAATTTTTAGCAATACCTATCAAGGTACGACTGCTGCATCTTCAAGAGTATTGGAAAAGCCATTCACATATCCTGAACCTATGCAGATTGATACAATTCAATTCAAGCCATTAACACCAATGGAAAAGATTAGACGTCGACAAGAAAATTTATGTTTATATTATAGAAGATCCAATCACAAAGTAGCAAATTATCCAAATAAGTCTAGAGAATTCAAGGCATGAGATATAATATCAAAATTAAAAAGATTGAAAAACAAAGACGTCCAGCCACAATAAGGACCTTGCGGTTGGACACCCGCAAATCTAAAGCACCAAAAAAGGTCTCTTTTTACCTTTGGATCCAACATCTTGTTTTAAACTTCTTGTATATATAAGAAGCTTGAAATAAGAAATTTTTGCTAAAATCTTTTTAGATATTGGAGCCTTAGCATGCTTTATGGATAAGCATTTTACAACCAGGCACAATCTACTACTTGTAAAGAAGATCCATCCTATATCCGTTGAAGTCATTGATAGACGAAACCTTGCATCAAGAGATATTGTCGAAGAAATCCAACCGTTGAAATTAATATATGTAGATCAAATATCACAAATTATTTTCAACATCATTAGATGTCCGACAAATCCTATTGTCATTGGACTTCCTTGATTTGAGCTACATAATCCTGATATTGATTGGAGTATGCAAAAGATTTCTTCAAGATCCACACATCAAAAAAAGAAACAAGGTACTGCTCTATTCCTTAAAGCTAAAGCATTTATGCAAGCAGCAAAAAAAGAAGATGCATTTGCATTGTATGCTATTCCAATGAAAGATCCAACGGAGCAAGTAAAGTAAGAAATTCCTAATCAATATCGCGACCTAGAAGATGTATTTAAAAAAAAAAAAATAGACATATTATCCAAATATTGTCCTTATGATTGTGCAATCAAATTACAAGATGGAGCTCAACCTCTATTTGGTCCAATTTACAATCTATCACAAACAAAGTTTATAGCCTTGCGAGAATATATTGATGAAAATCTAGCCAAGAATTTCATTTGACATTCAAAATTACTTGTTGGAGCTCTTATATTATTTGTGAAAAAGAAGGATGGTTTTTTACGTATGTGTGTTGACTATCGAGGTCTGAATAAGATAACTATAAAAAATTGCTATCCATTACCATTAATCTTAAAATTATTGGAACAATTAGGATAAGCAAAGATTTTTATAAAGATTGATTTGAGAGGTGCCTACAACCTAGTCAGGATTAAAGAAGGAGATCAATGGAAGACAACATTCTGTACAAGTTATGGACATTTCGAGTATAATGTTATGCCTTTTGGACTTACAAATGCACCTGCAGTCTTCCAACATATGATAAATGATATCTTACAAGAATACTTAGATGACTTTGTAGTCATCTACTTGGACGATATCTTCATCTTTTCTAAGAATGAAGAAGAGCATGAATATTATGTACGGAAGGTATTAGAGAAACTACAAGAAAGTGGATTGTATGCCAAATTGGAGAAATATTATTTCTACCAATCAACAGTCAAATTTTAGGATATATCGCTTCAAGAAATGGAATTTTCATGGATCCAAAGAAAATACAAACTGTTATAGAGTAGAAACAACCATCATCAATTAGAGATGTACAATATTTCTTGAGATTTGTAAATTTCTACAAAATCTTCATCAAAGATTATTCCAAGATTGCGGCTCTATTACCATGACTCATAGGCAAGGACAAATTTATTTGGGATGATAAGACTGAAGAAGCATTCAAGAAGCTAAAAGAATCTTTCACTTCTACTCTTATACTTATTTATGCAAATCCAACAAAATCATTCATTCTGAAAACAGATGCCTTAGATTTTGCATTGGGATCTATACTCTCTCAAATTGGTAATGATGGTCAACTACATCTAGTAGCATTCCACTCTTATAAATTTTCAATTGTGAAAATTAATTATAAGATCCATGACAAAGAATTATTGGTAATTGTTGATGTTTTTGAAGAATGGCGCCATTTGTTGGAAGGGGCTCAACACAAAATCATGATATATACTGATCACAAAAATTTGGAATATTTTATGAGTGATCAAATTCTAACTTGTTGACAAGCTCGATAGAGCATGTCATTATCTTGATTTGATTTTGTAATTATATATTGTTCGGAAAAACTTCAAGGAAAATCAGATGCCATTTCTTGATGATCATATCTTGCACCAAGAATAAGAGACATTATATTGGATCAACAAAAATCAATCATATTGAAGCCGTCTAATTTGTAGTTAAAGATATTAATAATATCTACCTATATAGATACAACTCTCAAGGTGGAAATCCAGAAAGTAATAAAGACAGATCCATTTATAAAGAACATCCAATAACGTTTAAAAAATGCACATGTAAAAGAAAACAATAATTTCAAATTGAAAGATGGATTGTTATATTTTAAAAATCTCCTATATATTACTCTAAGACCAACAAGACTTCAAATTCTTCAAGCTCGATATGACCTTCTAGCAACTGGACACTTTGGCTTCAATAAGACCTTGGTATTGATATCAAGAGACTATTGGTGGCTTCAAATGTGAAAATTGGTGAAAGAATTCATCCAATCATACAAAATTTGTGCCCAATCAAAGATTCCAAGATACCAATCATATCGACTTCTGCAATCCCTTCTAGTTCCTAAGGGCCCACGGCAATCATTATCTATAAACTTCATTACAGATCTATCAATTTTGAATGGAAAAGATTCAATTTTTGTGGTGGTAGACCATCTTATCAAGATGGCACACTTTATCCACTGTAATAAGACTATTTTTGGAAAAGAAATAGCCAAGCTTTTTATTAATAATATTTACCGAATAGATGGCCTTTCAATTGACATTATTTCAAATCAAAGACCACAATTTGTATCAAACTTTTGGAAAGGACTATTTTGACTTTTAAAGGTCAAGATCAACCTCTCATCCGCTTATCATCCTCAAATTGACGGTCAAATAGAACAAGTGAATCAAATCTTAGAACAAAATCTTTGTTGTAGTATAAATTACCAACAAGATGATTGGACGGACTTTCTACCATTGGTTGAGGTTGCATACAATAACTCCGAACATTCTTCAACAAAGCAAATTCCATTCTTTTCAAACTATGGATACCACCTTAGAGCAAATCCATTCCAAATTGAAGATGTGAAAAGCCATGTTGCAGAAAGTCAAGCTACCTATTTGAAAACCATCCATGAAGAATTGAAATTCTAATTACAAATAGCCCACGATCGATATAAAGACTATGCAGACATTTATCGTAAGAACTAACCAAATTTCAAAGTAGGAGATTGTGTTTGGTTACTTTGACAAAATATACAAACAAATTGACCATCACAAAAATTAGATTATCAAAGACTTGGACCTTTTATAATTCTACATCAAGTAAATCTAGTAAGTTTTCGTCTCAAACTACCAAGTAGCATACACATTCATCCAATCTTTCATGTCTCTTTTTTAGAAACCTATTATAAATCAAATATTGTTCAAAGAACTATTCCACTACGAGCTCCAGTTGAAGTCAATCAAGAGATTGAATACAAGGTGGATGAAATATTAGATTCACGTATAAACCATGGACAATTGAAATACTTCATCCATTGGAAGGACTATCGAGTTAGCAAAAGAACATGAGAATCCTTAGATAACTTTAAGAATGCACCTAAGAAGGTTTGCCAATTCCATTAACAATATCCTAAAAAATCTAGATTCAATGGTCATTGAAGATTTTGTGGACAGTAACATCTCTTAGCTTCTAAATGATGCTTCTTATCAACAACACAAGACCAATATAAAAAGGGGAGAGCCACGCCAAGACTTGCACTTGTATTTTCTTAGGATAGAATAGATTTTGCTAGAAGCTTATTAATTATCATGTCAAATCTTTACGTTTCAAAGGAATTTTAGGAACAAGAGTCAAAAGACTCTTTTGCCATACAAGCGGTTGGAGAATCATTGCAACTTTCACAATCTGCTAGGTTTGAAGAACATGGACAAGATGAAGAAGGAATATCCCAACGTCAAATAAGGCCATACTTGGAGTCTTTGGAGATGTGGCCCCATCACAAAAATCTCGATTCAAATACCCGAGCTTTGGTTATATTCCTCGAAGTTAGAAGGGTGATTCCAAGTGGACCAGAAATTATGTTCAGAAGATGTTTTGAAGGTCGCAATGAAGAGCAAATTCTTGGATGGGATGTTGGCTTAACAGAGGTTATATCTAGAGATCATTGACACTATCTCAAGGATCTTGTTGAACTGATAATCAACAAACAAAAGATGGAATATGTTGCTTCTTTATTTCGACGAATTCTAGAATTTTTATACATGTGATTTGATTATCAAATTGCTTCCGCTCCTCATGAAACTTGTCGTTAGAAGAAAAGGTGATGTCACAGATATACTTTAAGCCACTACTAGAACTTTTTGTAATCTTTTAGAATCTTCTATAGCTTTTTAGAATCTTCTAGAATCTTCTTTAGTCTTTGAAAATCTTCTAGAATTTTCCTCAACCTTCCAAGACCTCTCGTAGATTTTTTAGAATCTTCCAAAATCTTCTTCAAACTTCTAAAATATTTTAAGATAGTCTTAGGACCCTCTAAAATCTTCTTCAATCTTCTAAGACCTCCCGTAGATTTTTTAGAATCTTCCAAAATCTTCTTCACACTTCTAGAATATTCTAAGATAGTCTTAGAAGGTTCAATAGGATATAAGGCCTCATAGTATAAATAAGAGACAAGACTGAGGAGCACCTCAGTCTTTCCAATATAAGTCTTGAAGTAATCCAAAGTGTTGCCTTGTTCTTGATATTAATCCAATTTCTTATTCTTGATCTAATTCTTGTTCTTGTCTATCTAGTTCTTTGTTCTTGAAGTTATTCTCGTTTTGAATTCTTTTCCTTAGTTCTTTGCTAACCTGCTATCTTGTATCCCTGACAGTAATAATCATAGCAGTAGTAAGTACCTTTGGGCCCTTGCTTTAGTATAGAGAAAAATTAAAGAAGAGTAATGGAAAAAATAATATCATGCACATTACATTTTGCTAAAATTATTTGTATCTTGTAATGATAATAATCTAGATATCTAATTAAAACACTTCTTCTCATATAAATTTCAATCTTCTATTTTCTAGACAAGCATATAGTTGAGCATTTTAAGGAAAATTTTTTTTTCTATTTTTTTATTTATTTAAATATTTTATAAAAAAATGGTATTTATAATATTTTAGTAATATTTATATAATTATGTTTGAAAAAAATATTAATAGGCTACTTAGATTATATGTATATGACTTTAAACAAAATGTAAGACCAATCAATTCTAATCTTAAATATATATCTACTTAAAAAAATTAAATTAATTTTTTTTATGATCAATAATATATTATTTTAATATATAACCATAGATTTTTGTCTTTCGCAAAAACAAAGTGAGTTATAAAAAATTTAACTCCTCCTTTATGAAAGTTTTATAAAACATAAAAATTTACTTCATTACAACTAGAATTAATTGTAAACAAAATAATACAATTTATTACATATTCTTAATTATTTGCATGGTTAGCACTATTGCTAGATATTTTGTTAATCAAATCACTTATTATTTTGGCCATTGCAATTTTATTTAGAATACAAATTATATTTTTAACTTTATTAATCTATACAAGTTCACTTCATTACTTTACATTTAGCAAGTATTTTATAAAATAGCTATTTTCATCTCTCAATGGTCTATTGAATTGCTTCAATCTTACATTAATTATAAGATTTAATTTTATAATAGCATGATAAAAGTAGGAATATTTCATAGTTGTACATATATTTTGCATCTTTGTCAAATAATTGCCTATTAGAAATATTTAAAAAAAATTACTATCTAAAATAGAAATCTTACTTCTAAAAAATCTATTAATATTTGTCATATCTCAAAGTATCCTATCTACAATTTTAAAAGTAGCTTTGACCATCATTAGTGCTTTGTTCTATATTAAAGGTATGAAGGTTTTAAAAAATCTTTATATATTTCATTCTTTAATGATGTAATAGTTTGCATGGTCATGCAAGTTAAAAAAGGTCTTGGAAATTTAAAAGACAATCTTTCTATCTAGAAGTAATAAAATAAAAATAATTAATGATGCAACTAATCTTACAATTTAGCATTTTTTTCTAAAATAAGTCAACAAAAGCTTATAGAAGAAGGATTTTCTAATACTACTAAGATTATAAGTTTAAAAAAATCTTTATTTAATATTATTATTATTTTAAATATTAATAATTTTTTTATAATCAACATATTTTTTATTAAAAGAATATAATTTATTCAATACTTACATCATTTTTTTAACATTATAGATTTAAAAACTAATAAATAGTGGGCTTTTAAAATCCTCTACTAAATTGGTGGCAATTCTATTATCCAATAAAAGTAAGCTATTATAGTCATTTAAAGAGTTTTTATTATTTAAAATATTTGTTTGAAGATCTAACAATGGTTTAGTGATAAAAAAATGATTTCTAACATTAAGTACTTTTTGTTGCAATCAGGTTGGCAAATAGAATCTTTAATTGCTATAAAACAATTTATATGCTATAAAACCACAATATTTATAGGATTTCAATAAACCAAAATTTAACCCAAAAAATAATCTTAGTGCACTTAAATTTTTCTTCTCTCCAATATTATGCATTATACAATGCAATTAAAAATTAACAAAATTATTTGGTTTAAAAGATATTTTTTGCATATAATTTAGATTATATTTAATATCAAAATTTATACAATACATATGGTATCTTTGAAACTTTAAAAAATTGGTGATATATATATATATATATATATATATTTATTTCTTATAGATATTAACAAATTAATATATCAAAAATAAATTTTAATTCATACAAAGTAAAATTTATTAGTTTTCTTATTTTGATCATATATATATATATATATATATGTATATAATGATTACATATAAACTACTGTAATGATTCCTACATACATATATTTGTGGGATGTGAATTTAAATATACAAAAGTAATTATCCTATGATGTGAAATCAATGAAAATATATTAGATAATTGATCTTGAATGTGGCAAGCCAAGATTGTAACAAGATTAAAAGCAAAATACCATGAGATATTATGTCAAAAGTACATCTTTATATTTGCATATCATTCCAAAAAAAACATACAAAAAATTAAACATTTTTCATTCACGAATTTCGAATATACACATAATTTTGTATAGACGCCAAGAAAACGAAGACCATCATCGCCGTGATGGAACGAGGACCCAAGCCGAGATTCCAGTCCTCCGTGGTTGCGAAACGACAGTGTGAACGGATCCCGAAACGCCAACGTGGAACGAGACCTGGGTCGGGCCCTGGAAAGTGGATTAGGCAAGCGGCGGGCCGAGCGTGAGCGTGTTGGAGAGGTGCGTGAGTGAGTGAGCTGCTGCTGCTGCTTCACAGCTCTTGTGCAAGCATCATCTGCTGGCGCCACTCGCCGAGCTTCCTCCCTCCCTCGCTCTCCCCTTCTTGTCCAGCCGGCATGAAGCTCTCTAATCCAACGCAGTAGCACCGCCTTCAGGAGTTTCTCTTACTGCGGCAGCCGTTGCGATTCTCATTCTGTCTTCTTCACCCGACACCGTGATTTCTCTCTCTCTCTATCTCTCACCATGGCTTCTTCCGCATTCCACACCATCTCTCTGCGTTCTTCCTTCCTGCCCCCGACTTCCTCTCTCGCTGTGACTTCTTCTTCGTCTTCTTCACAGCTTGCATCTCCTTGTGTCGTTCGGTTTCCAATTCTCTCCTCGCTGCAGAGTACCTCGGAGGACAGGTTTTTCCCTCCCCAACCCTTCCTCCACTTGGCATTCTCACCTTCGGTTTTTCCTTACACTGCCTGTTTCGCGTCTTTGAAGACTCTTGCCGGGTGAATTTTTGGATTGGAGTTGGTTAGAGCAGCCGTCGAGTTGAGTTGATGGTACCAGGCGCCGTGGACAGGAGCTCCAGAGATTGACGAATTGTGACATTGTTCGTGCCCTGTGTTTGGGCTCTTTTTGTTTCCGAATCGGCAAGAGATAGGTTACAGCTTTTTTTTATTGTCACATTCAGGGATTGTAATGTACTGAGCTGCTGCGTTGTCCTAGACTTTGGTTCTACGTCAGGGTTTATGGATACGTTTATCTAGTAGTTGAAATTATTAACAGTCTTCCATAACAGTGTTTTGTTGATGCTGAGCGTAGTTTCTCAATTTTAGAACTGGAAACAAGTGGCTTACAACTGCTCTTCTATACACCTCCCTCAACTACTCCTTAACACTCTCAATCAGGTTGCTGTTTTTGATCAGTAGAAATTTTGAACATTTGCATTTCGTAAAGATATCCAGAGTATTGAATTAGGCAGTTGACGGTGGAAACATCGCCAATTGGATAATATAGTTGTCAAAGGATTTGATAGCACATATGAATTAGAATAAAATCTCTTTCCAGGAAGAGGACAGGCGTGAACTGGGGGTGCGATCCTCAGTCCATAGAGAAAGGGTCGTTGCTGCAAGATTGGTTGACGAAGGAAGGCCTTGCGAAACAGAAGCTGGTGTTGGACAGAGTAGATTCTGGTGGCAGGGGTCTTGTAGCAACACAGAGCCTGCGTCAGGGTGAACGGCTGTTGTTTGTGCCATCTGGGCTTCTTATCACTGCTGATTCGGTGAGTTCATTCCTCTGGCGATTTACTGAATCATGGAATGGAGTGAAATGAATTAATTATTCTGCCCGTTTCAGCACACCCCCACATCAAGTAACTTGGAATATCTCCTTCGCGCAGAGCTAGCTGCACTGTGGTTTATGGTTGAGAGTTGGCTTGAAATGTTTGTAAATGGTGAGTTACATTGTCTTGATTTATGATGTGGCAGGAGTGGGGGTGTGCTGAAACGGGCAGAATAATTAAGGAAGCCGGACTTCCAGAATGGCCCACGCTAGCAATATTTCTTATCAGTCAGGCCAGTCGAGAAGAGTCATCTCGTTGGTTTCCTTACTTCGCCACCTTGCCGAAGACACCTTCGTCAATCTTGCAATGGTCAGTTCTTATTCATATTCAGACCCTGAGGTGTAACTCTTGCTGTAAAAGCATCTTTAGTCAAGGCAGGGTCGCATGGGCGAAAATTTTGCACTCTCTTCGTTAACCTAAACCCTAAGAGACCTGTCGGGATTTCGGAACAGGACCGAGGAAGAAGTGAACACATGGTTGACAGCATCACCTGTCAGAGAGAAAGCTTTGGAGTGCATCAGAGATGTGACAGAGACGTAAGAATATTTACCACTCAAATTGCAAAGTCGCGTGGAACTTAAGGACGATCTATTGTGCCGTCAGTCGTGAAGTTTTCATTACACGTTGCACATGAGATACTAACAGCATTTTGGTCTATGCACAGATATCGAGATCTCCGGGCGACCATTTTCCTCAAGCATCCTGAAGTATTCCCTTCTCAGGTATTTTAGAGGCCACTTGTGTTTTATTTCTATTTCTCTAGGTTCCCTTCACAATTCTTCCATTACATCGAGAGCTTTTGCTGTATGTGAGATCGCTCATGCTAACTTCCATAAAAGGGCGGTGATTTTTCAATTTTTGACGTTTAGCAATGCCTGATCTCAGGTTTACACTCTGGCGGCCTTCAAATGGGCTTTTGGAATACTCTTTTCCCGCCTCGTAAGTCCTCATCTTGTTCGCCATTCTGTGTGGTAGTGTATCATGGCAACTTAACAATTTAGTTGTTGACTGTTTAGAATTGATTTACAGACTTGTTTGAAGCTGTGTTCATAGTGGGTAAGCCAAGTGTGAGAAACGTCACTGTTGATACATCTCCTATGGATTTGACAGGTAAGGCTTCCGTCGGTTGGAAAATTGGCCCTTGTACCCTGGGCGGACATGTTAAACCACAGTCCTCAGGTATCATCTCGTATTTTCGACGTTCTAGATCTTGTCTTTTTTCTGTGAAAGCATGACAGTAAGATATCTGTGCCAGATTGTTTGTTTTGGTGAGCTCCGTGATCTGAGTCAATCATAGAATAAAGTTCGTAGTTCGAGACAAAGATGGTGAGTATTTCTTGCCACTGAAGCACCGTGCCAGGAATTTGCAGGTGGATTCTTTCTTGGATTTCGATCAGAACAATGCAAAGTCGGTTGTGACCGTCACTGATCGAGCTTATCAATCTGGAGAACAAGTATTAATTCCCAGACTTCTAAATCATGCATTGAATACTGTTTTGCATTATCGTCGTTCAGTAAATATGTAGTATCTGCTCTTCTTTAGCGGTTAGTAGGGAATATGCAATAGATTCAAATTTGTGTTCGAATAGGTTTGCTCCGCATTGGCCAAGATATGGGGATTCAGGAAGCGATATTAAACAGGTATTCATTTCCTACGGCAAACGATCAAGCGGGGAGCTCCTCCTCGCATACGGCTTCATTCCATCAGAATTCAACGTACATGATTCTGTGGAGCTGGAAATGGAATTAGACAGCGACGACCCTTCATTCGAAGCCAAGTTGAGAGCAGCAAACGAACAAGGCCTTTCTTCGTATCATTCATCATTGCTTTGATATATTTGAATTCATGCACTTCCTTTATTCTGAAAATTTCCGCAAGTGATTCTTGAAGGAAAATTCTTTAGTTCTGTATGCTTTATTTTAGACGGTGAAGGTTGGATCCTTGACGGAAGTAGGCCTCAGAGATTTCCAGTAAGGAAAGATGGTTTTCCAGCGCAATTACTTGCATATGCTAGACTTATTGCAAGCCGAACTTCAGACCCTGCTCAACTGTCTCGGGTATGGATTATCCTTGCAGCTATTTTACTAAGAACTTACTTGAATTCTTCTCTCGTACATCAATTTGGGATTGATTAGGCTCATTTGGTTTGTTATTTATTGCTGGAATTCGGAATGCCCAGATAGATTGCTAGAGCAGCCACAGAAGCAAACGCAACGGAAAAGGACGATTCTGATGTGATAGCCATGCTCTCTGCTGAGGAAGAAACGAACGCTTACGAGCGAGTTTTGGCAGTCTGTGAGAATTCCATCGCAGAGTATACCAAGTTTCTGGAGGTAAGCCCTACAAGGATTAATCATCAAAAGAGTGTGTCTCGTTTTGTATCGGCTGTTTTCCGTGCGCTTATCATTTTTGTGGTTTTCCATGCAAATCAATCTTCTCCAGGCACACGAGTTAGATGAAGTAATGAATTCGGATACCAGCTTACGTGTCAGCAGAACTCGAATGTTACAGCAGTTGGCGGTGGCCCTTTGTAAAAATGAGCAGCGGATGCTCTTTAGATTACAACATGTAAGTAAGCTATCCTTCTCATCCTCTAGAATGTAATTTTCATTTTATCAGTATGATGACAGAATTTCTGATGTTTCCCCATTTTGGGCTGTGGCTGCAACAGATTCTACGAACAGACTTGCGTGGACTTCGTACCTTGCCCGCCACAGAGAACATGAGTGGAGGCGCTAAGGGGAAGGCACAGCGTAAAAATGGAGGTCTGTTCGGATTGTTTAAATGGGATATAGACATCCTGCAAAAGTAATGTGGGATATCATGGAATTTTTGAATTCGTCACCTACTGATGATAGAATGTACACCATGTGGAGAGTACACTTTTCCAACCAAGATTTTTCTTGTACAAGGAGTTATAGAATGTGACAAGCTGTGATCACATTCAAGTTTTGCACTCCAAGTTGATAAACAGGAGCATCCAAGTTGATATTTCATGATGTGAAATCCATACAAGTAGAATATAAAACTGCAAATCATGCTTTTCAATTAGTTGTGTGTGAAGTGTGTGATGTGATGATCTTTTGTTAGTTGATACACATTTTTGTAACTAATCAGGGACAAATAAGAAAAATGTGAGCATGTGCAGAGAATTAGCAAGTTTGTGTAGGCTACATTATAAATAGAATGTAGCTTAAATATTCTTCAATTGGATTACATTTTTTTAAAATTAGATATATAAAAAAGCTTGAATCAATGTATACCAATTTTTTAATTAATGCAATTGAGTTCCAATTACATTTGATGTGAGATATGGAAGGAATTTTGCACAATAATTATTTCATAAACTATAATTTAGTATAATGCATACATTATTATACTATCCTTTAAAAGTGTTCCAATCATAATATAATAAGTAAACAAATAAATAATGTGTTGTATATAAACATAATTATTAATAATTTATTATGCACATAAAATGACCTATAATCAATATTAATATTATATTAAGTGTTTGTTTCTTTTAAATGTAATAATTTAACTATCAGGCTTGAAAAGAATAGTACAAATAAATGTTACGGTATGATGTTATATACTATGCTGTAATATCTACTATGATGTTACAAATTCTCTGTATCTCATCCATTTAATAATTTAATAATTTGTTGATATACCAATAAAATTAATTCATCCATAAAATTAATTTCACTTTTTCATTAACATTTTGTAGAATATGTAAATATTTTACAAATACTGCTATTTTTTAATAAATAATTAATATTTTAGTTTTTAAAAATGCACATAGAGATTTGCATGCAAACTGGTTCAATTAACATTTTTAAAGAGAATCAAATTATCTTATATTAAAAATAATAATAATTGGATTAATGGTTGCGTCATACATAAAGCAATCAGTAAAGTAGTCTAGTTGACATTTGATCAGCTTGAAAAACCCAATTAAAGTGAAGATGACAACATCAAGGATGATCAAGCCAAAAAGAAAACAATTTCTTCCAAAAACTGTCAACCATCAGTGAAGTAAGTTGATAATATTTCATTCAGGATGAGGATGAAGCATCTAAATGATTTAACAGATTGAGAATCCTTTACTACTTCAAAAGGCAAGACTATGCAAAGTACCTTTACAAAATAGTCTAGTTTCTTAAAGACACCATAGTTTTTGTGCCAGTCTATCCCCAATAGAACCGTCACCTACATCAAGTGTACAATATACAAAGGTTAAGATGCTGTTCAAAGAGTACTAAATAGTAGGTTCATTCACAGTGTCACCATTCAGAAGGCTATTAGCATGATCAATTGAACCTTGTATTCACCTTTGGATGCATCTATAGTTACAATTTGATACTGAGTTCCTACCACAAATTGACATGAAAATGAACTGTAAATAGAAAGTTTTCAATGTTGAAAAAAGATCTGAAAAGTAAAAGTATGAATATCTTTGCTTCTATGTGGCTAGTTGCAATAATTATTTTATACCAAGAATTGGCAGTCCACTTGTGAATGCAATTGGTCAGTAGTGGACTAACCTTCAACTCAAGTTTTGGTTGCAAATTCATAAGGCTTTTATGGTCCATATTAGATTCAAGTAGAAGAATATTGGGCTTCTTGATGTAGCCACAACCACAGTTCCTACTAAATAATGCTTTGGATATCCATACATGTTGGTCTCGTCTTTGCATATTTATAGCTGTAACTTGAACTCCATGCTCCCAAGCATCTATAGGATCTGCATTTGATGAAGCAATCCAAAGTACAAATGGGTATATTCTACTCAAATTGGTCTTCAAGAACCTCGCAAACCATTGCCATATCACATATCCTACATAACCATGAGCGAAATGGAATCAACATATTGACATGTATGTGCTGATACATATGCACTTTTATTTATACAATGAGTCCAAAACCAAAATAAGACTTTTAGTAGTCACAATGTAAGAGTACTTGCTCTATTAGAGAATCTGTGTGATCCTCAACAAGGTCATCAAGTTGTGATTCACTTAGATTAGTCATTATTGCATGTTGTCCTTTAATCAATAGGCCATCTTTCTTTTGCTCAGTAGCCATTTTTGTGGGTATTTGACAATGGATGTATAATAATTCATCAAATGTAGGATTATTGATATGGCTGATATGCCAACATCACCATGTTTTTGTGAAGGTAGTTTGTGAATCTTGCTTTAAGCAATGTGTGCATAGATTCTTTTTCTTTTCCCTCTATCCATGTCTGTATTCATGTCTATTGTTTAGGCTGGAGTCTCTTACCACTTCATGCAATAGCTTTTGTTGTGCAAATTTAAGCTTATTTGCAACTTGTAGAGAAATGATAATACTTTGCTCAATTTTTTGCCATTATATTCTTAAAATAATCAGAATAAGGTTCTTCAATTTGTTTGAGTTAGACACCCTTGCATAGAACAGAGACTATTGAAGTCTTGCAAACTACACTATTCTAAAAGTTAGTTTTAATGTTGCAATAATATTTTATATCTAACTTAAAAGTGCATCATTTGAAGGTTTATCAGAAATAATAATGCAATGCTTCAATTTCTGAGTTGATCAAGAAGATTAGAGTGGACATTCATTGGAAGGAGGGATGAACATGATATTATTGGGAATATCATTTAACACCTGCAGAACAAGAGGAGAACAACATGGTATTGTATGGCATGATTTTTAATCTAAGAATATATTAGATATCTAACTATAGAAAGTTTACTTGTAACTTATTGATAAGACTCTAACAAATGATTTATCTTTAATAAGGAGGACAAATAAATATAATAATATTAAATATATATATATATATATATATATATATACTAATAAGATTTTTTTATATTTAAGTAGATTTGTACATAAGATTTTCTATGGCATCTAGAAATTTCTATGCCATATCATAACTAACTAATTACTTGTAAATTAGGTTTTCAATAACTTCTAACAAAATCCATAATTTCCTTTCAAAAATTCATCATATCAAAATTCAAAAATTACTTATATCAAAATTTTATCATAACTCCATATATTCATGTTTTATACCTCCATAAAGTCTTGGCTCCCAAAAAATTCCTTTATTTTACACAAAATGCTCAAATTGTAGCAAAATCCTTCAATATCTTATTCACTAACAAAGAATTATTTTCTTCCTAAACTTTAAGATCAAATATCTCTTGATCTAACTATTCAATTTTTATCAAATTTCTTGAAAGTGTAGCTTATACCTTCAAGCTATATTATAAGAAAAATTAGTTGTAGATTTGCTTTTAATTGTGTGATATCTCAAAAATCCTAGCAGGTGCTTAAAATCCTAATTTATAGATATCCAAGCATTATTTTCTTCATATTTCAAAAATCAAAAATTTAAATGCTACCAAAATTTGTATATAGCTTTTTAATATGAAAATATACACTTTTAAAAATTTTAAATAAAATCCTTGTCAAATTGATTAAAATATAATTCAAAATACAACCACTAATTAAATAGGTTATTTACTATCCTTAGATTATAAACATTGACTTCAACTCCCAAAATTTCTTTTATCTCAATTTAGAATTTATTAAGTTGTATATATAAAATATAGCCAAGAAAGTCGTCTCTCCAATTTCTACTTGGTGATTGTTAAAATCAAGATGCAAGAGAAACTTTAGAAAGATAGTAATGTCAAAAGTAGGAGCCTCTAGCGTTGATTGATTATATTTGGAGCCATTGTGTCTAGTACTATGGAAATATCTCAAGCTATGATTTAATCTAAGAATCCTCAAAGCGCAAGAGACAATTGTCTTTAAGAAATTAAAATCAGCCATCAAGAATGTCATGTGCTTTTTAGTTGCATTTTTGTTGTTATGCCAATCTATCATAAATTTTGCCAAATCAAAGAGATTAATTATCTATACATTCCTTCCTATTGTCATTTATTCAAAAATTCTTACAATTAATGTTGGTAAAATATATACAACATGATAGGGCATCACAATGGGCGATAGGCAATGTAAACATGTTTCTTTCAATTGTACCATAAACACCATCCTAGGTTAACCTAACACACACCCTCAACAATTCATTACATTCACCATGAGAGTATTGAGGAGGATCTTGTAGATAAATTTTTTTATAGAATACAAAGGCATTGTTTGAGCACCTTCAATCAAGATTTGAAGCTAAATTCTTACTCAAATTGAGATTATGTGTAACAACCAAATGAATCCTCAAATAACCACTTGCTCTAGTTTTGACACTATCAAATTCCATTGCCAATCTTTGTATATTGGACCTCCAATGTAGGAAGTTGTTTTATTAAAATTTCATCCACTGCATATATCAAAGCATGTTTCAATTGTCACAAATTTAATAAAATATTTTTTTTTATGATTCTCACCTATAGGTCTATTTCATACCATCAACTCAACTATTCATTCTAAAGCTATACTTGCAACAATTTTCTTAGGCAAGTTGAATACCAATCACCTCGAAGTAACAAGAAGAATCTCTATTACCTACTAGACAACTCATAAATTGAGAATAATATCAATGCTTGCACATGCAAGTGCTTAGATTTCAAAGAAAATGTTGATGAAAGCTCTTCCTCAACAAAACTATATTAAAATTAGTATCATTATTACACACCAAGTAGATGTAATTCTTGAAAGAAGCATGCATAGTAATTATAAATGTTGAAGGATGTGAAAAAGATTTAGTAAGAATGTCACGGACATAAGATTTACTCCAATAAATTATCTAAGTAATAATAGACCAATAGAAGTAGGTAAAATAAGTTGATTTGATAATATATGATAGAGAAGCTTCCTAGAAGCTTCATAGATGCGAAATCACCTTTATACATGTCTATAGGTGATTGGTAGGTTAGAAACTTGGTCAACAAGGTAGCCACATGGCGCACAAGTTGATAACTTGTAGAACAAGCTAGCCATGTGTCACACATTTTGGTAGCTTGTGGAACAAGCCAAGTACGTGGCGCACATGTGAGAAACTTGTCATACAAGTTTGACACGTGTATGAGGTCTTATAGAATACCGCCTCGTAGCTCTTAGTTAGATAGTATTTATAGAGGCAAGAGTGAAGCCCTCTTCACTCTTGTCAACTCCTTTCTTGATCCTAGTCTAGTTTCAAGAGTCCTCATGTTTCCAGTCTTTAGCAATAGCCATTCCAATTTTCTTTTGAATATACATACTTTCTTATTTTATTTTGTGACTTTACTTTGACACAGTTTTTATTAGATTATACATCTTTTTCTAATTCATGTCCTTGACAGATTGACAAGAGTACACTTATAATATCATAGCTTTGTCTTGTCTTGATTTAAGAGTGGATTACCCCTTTTCTCTTGATAAGATACAAGCATTTTAGAAGTTGCGGATTACCCTCTTCTAAACTGATATTATTCCTAGTGTTTTCTTTGTTCTCCCTGTTACTTATCTCGAGTAGTGTTATATATTTTTTGAAGTGTTATCATGGCCGAGCTTGCCAAAATGAAGAGTGCAATGGCACAAATGCAAGAGCAAATGAGGGAATTGATGCTTGCAATGCATCAACTCACTGTACCTCCACAAGGAGCAACAAGGTTACCAAATAATGAAGATATAGATATGGTTGGAGCTACTTCAACATCTACACCAAGCCATATAATTCCTCCTACATTGGAACATCGTCCAAGCATCAGAGAACCAAAAATTGGTCTACCTGAGAAGTTTGATGGCACAAGATCCAAGTTTCGAGGATTCATCAACCAAGTCCAACTGGTGATTGAATTGCAACTGCAAAGTTTTCCAACTCCAGGATCACAAGTCAGATTTATTGGTACACTACTTTCAGGTTCTGCCTTATCTTAGTTTTCATCTTTTCTGGAACGACGTGATCCAATATTGGATAATTTAGAAGCTTTCTTAGCAAAATTTTGATCTATGTATGGAGAACATGATGCAACTCGTGTTGCAACCAACAAGCTTTGTATCCTACAACAAGGCAATCGATCAGTGACATTATATGCTTCACAATTTTGACAACTAGCAATCGATATCAAGTGGGATGATGCTGCACTCATCAGTCAATTTCTCTACGGATTACAATATGAAGTGAAGAAATTGATGTTGAACTTACCCGATCCTCAAACATTGAGTCAAGCAATAGACTTTGCGGTGAAGTGTGATAATCGGCTTTTCAAATTTAGATCTGAAAGTCGTACAAGAGAACCTCAGCGACATTATAATTCAGTGGCAGCACCAATGACTTCTCAATATGTACCTTCAGAAGTCGAGGACATGCAAATTGATGCTATACATTTCAAGCCGCTTATGAACAAGAAAAGACTCGATGTCGTCAAGAAGGATTATGCTTGTATTGTGGAGAACCTAAACACACTGCTCAAAATTGTCCAAAGAAACAACGCAACCATAAGATGAGGAGTACGACTGTCAAAGAAGACAATATGTCGGAAAACAAGTTTGTCCAGCCACAATAAGGACCGTGCGGTTGGGATCTTGTACAATTTCTAATGAAGGTCCTATCTTCTCCTCACAACCATCTCCTTGTTTTATAATAGATGTGTATTTAGGACCTAATAATTACAAAGCCTCTGCTTTAATAGATTCGGGAGCCTCGGCTTGTTTTTTAGATGAAGAATTTGCTAAAAGCCATAGAATACAGATAGTACAAAAATCTAAACCCGTACACGTAGAAGTCATAGATGGTCGTCCTTTATCTTCTGGAGATGTTACTCATGAAACACTTCCTCTAGATGTAGTAGTAAATGGATATAATGGTTGCGTAATTTTTAACATAATTAGATCTCCTTCTATTCCAATTATTCTTGGTCTATCATGGTTAGAAAAATACAACCCTTGAATATATTGGATTTCTTGTACTCTGAACTTTTCTAAAAGTATAGCTAACAATATAGTTAATCAAGTAAGAAATCACAAGTCTAATAGAATTAAACCTGCATTTGTAGGTGCAAGAGCTTTCTTGTACACTGCAGAAGAAGGATCACCTTTTGTCATTTATGCTACACCTATTTTCAATGATAGAAAGACTTCAAGTAGCATTCCAAGTCAATATCAAGATTATGAAGACGTTTTTGAAAAAAAAGAATGCAGATACTCTTCCAGAGCATCGTCCATACGATTGTCAGCCACCATTTGGACCAATCTACAGTTTATCACAAGATGAATTGGTTGAACTCAAGGCATATATTGACAAGAATTTGGCCAAGAATTTCATACATCATTCTAAATCTCCAGCAAGAGCTCCAATTCTATTTGTGAAGAAAAAAGATGGATCATTGCGGATGTATGTTGACTATCGAGGACTCAACAAGATCACAATCAAGAATAGATATCCATTACCTCTAATATCAGGACTCCTTGACCAATTGAATAAAGCTAGAATCTATACAAAAATAGTTCTAAGAGAAGCATACAATCTAGTATGTATCAAAGAAGGAGATGAATGGAAAACTGCTTTTTAAATCAAGTACGGACATTTTGAATATAATGTCATGCCTTTTGGACTTACGAATGCACCAGCTGCTTTTCAACATCTCATGAATGATGTTTTTTGCGAGTTCTTAGACAATTTTGTCGTCTGCTACCTAGATGACATTTTGATCTATTCTAAGAATGTAGAAGAACATGAAATACATGTTCGTCAAGTATTACAAAAACTTAGAGATGCGGGATTGTATGCCAAGATGGAAAAGTGTGTATTTCACACTACTCAAGTTGATTTCTTAGGATACATCATTTCAAATGATGGCCTCATGATGGATCCTAAAAAAGTCAAAACAATCATGAATTGGAAGATTCCAAAGATGGTAAGAGATGTCTAATGCTTTTTGGGATTCGCCAATTATTATCAGATCTTCATCAAAGACTTCTCTGGTGTTGCGGCTCCACTTACACGTTTGACTTGTAAAGACAAACTCCAATAGAATCAAGAAGCGGAAGCAGCATTTGAAGCTTTGAAGACATTGTTTGTTTCTACACCAATCATGTATCGTGTAGATTTTTCTAAGGCATTTTTTATAGAAACAGACGCATCAGACTTTGCCTTGGGTGCGATTTTGTCACAAATGGGAACAGATGACAAACTTCATCCAGTAGCTTTTCATTCAAGAAAATTCTCAGCAGCGGAGATCAATTATGAAATTGACGACAAAGAACTTCTTGCAATTGTGGATTCTTTTCAAGAATGGCGTCATTATCTAGAAGGCGCTTTGAGTCCAGTCACCGTGTATATGGATCACAAGAACCTCGAGTATTTCATGTCGGCATGCATGTTGAATCGTTGTCAAGCTCGTTGGAGCATGTCTTTGTCAAGATTCGAATTCATTATCACTTATCGGCCAGGAAAACAACAAGGTTTGTCCGATGCCCTTTCTAGACGTTCTTATTTTGCACCAAAAGAAGGAGATGCAGCTTTTGAGCAACAAAGAACAATTCTCTTGAAACTAGAGCAGTTTTATCTTCGAGCAATAAAATCAACATTGACTATTGATTCAACTTTTCTCAAGCAAATTCAGTCAAGTATGTCCTCAGACCTTCTTGTTCATGATATCAAGAATAATTCTTCCAAGTCTCATGATTCTTCTAAATTTGAGTTCAAGAACAATCTATTATATTTCGAAAGACATCTATATGTTCCAGAAGGAGAAGCACGTTTACGAGTTCTTCAAGCACGTCATGATTTTCCAGCGGCATGATATTTTGGATATAGCAAGACTTTGGAACTTATATCAAGAGATTTTTGATGGCCTCAAATGTGGAAGACAGTCAAAGACTTTGTACAATCATGTGATATCTGCTCAAGATCAAAGACTCCTCATCATCGATCTTTTGGGCTTCTTCAGCCATTACTTATTCCAAAACAACCATGGTCTTCTGTTTCTATGGATTTCATCACAGATCTTCCAAGCTCAAGATCTTATGATTCTATATTTGTGATAGTAGATCGGTTCACCAAGATGGCATATTTTGTGCCATGCACAAAATCTATCACAAGTGAAGAAACAGCTAAGCTTTTCATTGATAATATCTATCGCTATCATGGATTATCTAAGGATATTATATCGGATAGGGGAATTCAATTTGTGTCAAGATTTTGGAGAACCTTTTTTAAGATCTTAAAAGTGGACATAAAGTTATCTTCAGCTTTTCATCCTCAAACTGATGGACAAACAGAGCGCGTGAACCAAGTCTTGGAGCAATATTTAAGGTGTACCATCAACTACCAACAAGATGATTGGATAGCTCTTCTGCCATTGGCAGAATTTGCTTATAATAATACGATACATTCTTCTACGCAACAAACATCTTTCTTTGCTAATTATGGTTATCAACCATGACTTGATGCTTTTGACTTTTCAAAAGTTGATAATCCAGGAGCAAAAGATTTGGCAAATCGTTTGTCAGAGCTACATGCAATAATGAAGGTGCAATTAAAAGAAGCTCAAGAACGACAAAAAAAAAATGCAGATGCGTATTGCAAGGAACAACCACAATTCAACGTGGTGGATAAGGTATGGTTACTTCATCGTAATATCAAGACTACTCATCTTTGTGATAAGTTCGACTATCGTAGGCTTGGACCTTTTCCTATTTCTAAACAAATCAATCCAGCTGCGTATCGATTACACCTATCGGAGTCTATGAAGATCCATCCTGTATTCCACATGTCACTACTCGAGCCATACAAGATAGTGGACATACAAAGAAGAAGACAAATACCACCGCCTCCTGTAGAAATGGACAACAATGAAGAATTTGAGCTTGAAGAGATTTTAGATTCAAGGCGGCACCGAAATCGATTGGAATATCTTGTACATTGGCGGAGATACGATATTAGTGAACGCACATGGGAGCCATCAAAGAATCTAATAAATGCATCAATAAAAGTTAATGCATTTTATCGACGACATTTATCAAAATCAAGATAAATACTTAAGAAAATCTTCGTTATAAAGCAAAGCAGGTTCTATAGAGGTTTCATCCTACCTTGTATCATTGTTTGTCATTAGAGTTTGTTTGTGCTAAAGAGATGGATGATCAACAACCAGCGAAATCAGTTCAAGAGCCATCATTTGTTGATTTACCGAATGAGACATTACGACTATCACAACCTTCAAGACGACGGAATAGAGATGAAGACCCTCAAGAACGACATGTCCTTTCTTGAATTGATGGCGAAATACAACGTGTTTGGTATCACGACCTTGGAAGAGACTCTCGATGTTTGGTGATACTTTTAGAGGTAGGAACTACTCCAGATGGTATTCCTAATGTTTTCTTTGAAGGAAGTTATGAAGGCCTCAACAATGATCAAATAACAGGGTGGTCCTCTCGCCCTGGTATGAGACATTATCGATGGCTGAAAAGACCTATCAATTACCTTCAAAGGGAATAAAGATCTGAGTATGTGGCAAGCACAATTCGACATATTTTGGACTTTCTCAACATGTAATCACCGCTCCTCGTGGAACTCGTCCCTAGAAGGGGGATAATGTCACGGACATAAGATTTACTCCAATAAATTATCTAAGTAATAATAGACCAATAGAAGTAGGTAAAATAAGTTGATTTGATAATATGTAATAGAGAAGCTTCTTAGAAGCTTCATAGACGCAAAATCACCTTTATACATGTCTATAGGTGATTGGTAGGTTAGAAACTTGGTCAACAAGGTAGCCACATGGCGCACATGTTGGTAACTTATAGAACAAGCTAGTCATGTTACACACATTTTGGTAGCTTATGGAACAAGCCAAGTACGTGACGCACATGTGAAAAACTTGTCGTGCAAGTTTGACACGTGTATGAGGTCTTATAGAATATCGCTGTCGGGGTAGAGAGAATTTGCCTTAAGAAAGCGCTGGGCTTCTAGCTGTCACTAATTTCTCAATCAAGCTTCAAAAATGAGGAAAACTCAAAGTTTATATATATATATTTTTCCCTTTTAAGAAATTACATCAAATACATAAGCCTCAAGTAACTAACAACATCCAAAGTGTGATAAAATCCTCTAAAACCTTATATATCTTTATGTGGAAATTTTCCCGAACTTCAACATCTCATATCTCCTGATCCGACCGTCCAAAAATAGTACAATTTTGCATGAAGTACTGATGAATTCTTATCAACCTCTACAATAATTTTCAACCGCAAATTCATTGCGGATCTTGAGATATCTTGAAAACCCTAACAGTCGCTTCAAACCCTTGTCTTTATACACCTGTATACAAATTTCTTCATATCTCACAAACTATAAGCTCAAATTCCATGAAATTTGTATGTATACCTTTTTAACACAAAACGTCACATTCTCCTAGAAGTTTGAGCCAAAATTTTGTCTGAAAACTCAAGTTATGGCTCAAAGCATAACTATTAACAACACAGTGTGCTTACTGCCTTGGAATTGGATGCGCTGTCTTCAACTCTTCATATCTCCTTCGTCTAAACTCAAAACTTAAGAATTCCTTCATAACAGACGTAGATCTTGAAATCACCTTTCCAACCGCACCGTCCGATCTCCAAAAGCCTCCGTACAACTCCGCAAAATCCCAAAAGAGTGACAGTATATATGAAATCCACTCTTTAACTTTGAACAAGTATAACTTCTTCACCCTAACTCCAAATCGCCTAAAATTTCCTCTCAAACTATACCCAAAACCCTAAACTTTACAACCCTACCTCTGAAATTGCAAATCCCCTTTTGAAGTCGCCGAAAACCCTTGTTAAGGTCGCGGGCAGCCTCCTCAAAGCCCATTGGGCATGGTATTCGACCAATAGGGATGAAGTTTCCTATTCCTTGCCTTCATCCGACCATGGCTTGATTTCATCCCTCCCAATTAGCCTCCTACTAGCTTATATTTTCATCCTTAGGCTCCCACCTTCTCTCAAGGCTTCATACTAATCATTTAGATCTTATATTTTTTTAATACCATAATCAAAACAAGTAAAAATAAAATAAAGTTTCTTCTATCAATCCCTTTAATTTATTTTACTAACCATTCTAACACATATCTAAATCTATAAACATATTAGGCATTTTGAGTGGATTTTACATACTATAAGCAATTATAGTTCGACACCGCCACGTAGCTTTTAGTTAGATAGTATTTATAGAGGCAAGAGTGAAGCCCTCTTCACTCTTGTCAACTCCTTTCTTGATCCTAGTCTAGTTTCAAGAGTCCTCATGTTTCCAGTCTTTGGCAATAGCCATTTCAGTTTTCTTTTGAATATACATACTTTCTTATTTTATTTTGTGACTTTACTTTGACACAGTTTTCATTAGATTATACATCTTTTTCTAGATCATGTCCTTGACAAAGAATTAGCTTATATACAAATTCTAATTGGACAACAACTGGTAGTTTTAATATGTAGAAGAACCACAAACAAACAAACAATTCTACAAAAATGTGAAAAAAACAAAAGCACTTTAAATCCTTAACCTTATTCTATCAAAATCAGCCTTGTAAATTTGGATCTAATATAGGATCAAATTACACTATCTTGTATCATAATACTTAGACATTCAACTATTCAATGATCTTATAAGAAAAAAGACTTACAAATATTAATTGGTTTAATCAATAGTCTAGGGCATTCACAATGCAATATGGAGTATATATGTTTCATCCAAAAAAAATACTAGATAAAATTAACGAATATCAACCAACCATGTTGGCAAGGAATGACAATCCAAATTTGCATAATTAAGAAAAGAAGGAAGAGTTTTGAAGATTGGTTCACATGCAATCAATCCTATACAAAGACAATGATAGTGCTCCACTTCCAAGTTTTTAGTCATCCATGGCTTTAGTGCATGTGAATAGGTCCAATCTCAAAGGAAGAGTAGGTGCATAATCAAAAACAAATCCAATAGACGTGGTGACAAAATTTTCTAGATGAGCAGATGCAAGCAGAGGTAGAAACAAAGATAGAAGTTGGAATAGGCAAGAAGGTATTTCCAAAGCAGAGCTGGCTTTACTTTCATCCCACCCTTGCCTTATCTCGTTGTTATTTGTATTCCTTTTTAGATGCTTCTACTCCATATGTGCAATATTCCCCACACCTATGAGGTACTCCATCTAAATATTAGCTTGGCAATGATTCTTTTTGAATCTCTCACCTTTCCCTCCATTGACCCTATTGCCTTATGCAATTTGACTCAGATTCCCTTCACTATCAACCACTCTGCTTCATCTATGGTAGTAGTGTGCCATCTATGGATTCTATCAATTTCAGCTTTTGAATGGTTTTGAAATCTAAAACTTTGAATGGTGCTTTATGATTATAATTTTGGAATGAGTAGATTGAATGAACTAAGAATTGAAATAATTAATGAAATAAAATTGAATCCTTATAAATCTCTTTAGTAAATAGTTTTAATAGAAAATATTATTTCTTGTTTCTTATTAAAGAATAATGCCATAATCATCATACTAAGGCCTTTTATTAACTATGAAATAGATAAATAAGTGATTTTATTTTTTATAATATCATTTATTTTATTTTTCACTTTTTGGACCATTGCATTTTAAAATAAGTGAATAAAATAATAATGCTTTGGTATTGATATACACCATATAGATGAATTATTTTTATTTATTAATATTGATTTATAAACTAAAAAAAACCACAAGATAATAGTTTTTTTTACTATAAATTATATTAGTAAACCTACCATTGAGATATTTAATGGACTTGATAATATCTACCTAATTGCCATCCAATCAACTAGTTTAAAATACTTGTCATTTACTTATTACAAATATATATATTTTATAAGATATTTTAATAATATTCTAATAATATCCTATAATATCTTAAGTAATAAGATATTTAAGAATTAAAAATAAGTATTTATATTTACATAAAGAATGATAACAAAAACTAAAAATAATGATATATCATAATTTTTTTCTATAAAATATATTGACAAGGTTGATGTAGATTTAATATTGTTGCATATTTATACCATAAGACCTATGCCTACAAATTCTCCTATTAAAGGTTAAAAGATATTATGATACAATCCAAAAAGTATATGTAATTTTTTTTATAGAAACTTTTAAAAGACTATTAATTTTTTTAAAAATAAACAACAAATTCTATAAAAATATTTAGGAATTTTTATAAGATGTTAAAAACTTCCAAAAGGATCTTAAAGGTTTTTGTATATCAATGTTGTTGCATGTTCATAAAATCACCTCTTCTCCTATTTGGAATAAATTCTTTAAAAAATATTTGTAACTAATTTACATATATAAAAATCCAAGAATTTATTAAAAGTATGTTAACATATAAGTAATCTATTAGTCTTGCTTAATATCTAAATAAACCTTTTAAATTATAAAACATAAGTATAATTACTTTTATCAAAAAATTAATCCTTACAACTAAATTTACATATAACTTTGTGTTAATAGGAATTAATTTGTTAACAAAAACTTTGTGTAAATTTGTTCTTTTGAAATATCTTTAAAAAATAAATATCTTCTTATTATATTCTTTACAACCAATTTATAAAAGATCATCAATACTTAGGCAACTTTTAAAGATTCCTTTGATACAATTATTTGTAGTAAGATATTAGATTTTATTTTATTTTTTATTTTTTAAAAATTTTAATTAATTAATTAATTTTTTTTTTAATCTATGTAATAAAAAGAGTTTGAAAAAATTATTACAATTTACCCAAAAATTGTAATAGAAAAAACTCAAAATAAAAATTTGTCTATCCCTGTTTTTTCACCTCCATCTCTATCAAAAAATAATCGTTGAATTTTCATCTATCTATTCATTTTTCTTTCTTAACATAATATTAATTACTGGTTCATCCTTGATTTTTAAAGATATTAGTGATGAATGTGAAAAACTTTTTGAGATGCATTAGTTGCACTGAATGAAGACTTCTATATTTTTGTATTAATTTCACAATTCTTCAACTTTAATTAATTAAAATTTTTAAACATACATCCTCAAGTGTGCAAGTTAAAAAAAACATCAACTTGAAGATTGCATTCAGCTGTCAACTTCAACTCAAGGTAGTGGTAGAAGAGTTCTTTTTAGAACACAAGCTTTCTTGTGGAATTTAATGTTAAAGCACATCACATGATAGAACCCATTCTAAATGCGACAGTATTTCAAAGGGTACCAAACACAAGGGTTTTAATGCAGTACAATGAACTAAATCACTCAAGTTCTGTTACTTCGAATATCCCGCTTTTACTAGAATACATGTGTTTTACAGCAAATCTCATGAAACCATTCCACAAAATCTGCATTCATCTATGAAATTCCCTTATCATCACACAAATGCGATATACGGCAAGAGCCGTCGAAGAAAACATCACCAGAAAAGTGAAGAAGCTCAAAGTTACTGCAGCATCTGCCCTAGCGCAGAAGGAAGCAAGATCAAAGCGTGAGCACAAGTAAACACCCATCTCTCCATTGTAGAAGATGTTCGCTATTGTTCCTGCTGAGGTGCTTGCAGACAAAAGGAGATAAGTGAATAACTGCACATGCAGGCACCACGAACACAAAAAGACACCCAGCTTAAGCACTGCATGAAGAAACGCTCACTTTCAACTGAACTGAATGAGGTAGAAATAAATCTAAGCGAGTATTACACGTATGACTGAAAAAGTCTCCGATAACTAGAAGAAAAAGGCAATACAGGATAGCTAACCTGATCAAATCCGTAAGTTGCCCACGTGCTGATCACAATGGAGGGAATGAAAGAAATGCCTAGAATCACAGTATACATCAACTGTGTAAACTGCAGAGTAGAGTAGAGAAAAGCACACACATTTACAGATACCAAGTACCTGCATCCACAGCACAGATCGACTGCGTTAGCATGAGATCTGGCAGTATTACACAACAGTGTCAAATGCCTCAAACTATCAGTGCCAGAATTTGAAATCCATTAACACAATGCTACTTGGTACCTACTTGACAATACAAAAAACATTCATGACTGCAACACCAGAATAGACACCAGGGATTAACTTCATGTGGTGTTCGCTTCTTTACGGTGTGCGCGCAGAATTAACATCCTCTCCTTCTCAATATTGCACTAAAATTTTAACCTCATCTATACCATTCTCAATTTCGGAGCATTCCAGTCAACATGCTAAACTTCCATGGAATCAAGGAAATGCTACCCAATGGGTACGTCGGCGAACATAGACGCCATTGATTCAGAGTGAGAACTAATCCTAGTCGTGGCCAGAAAAGAAGACTTCACACATTACTAGTGCAATTCAGAGCTACTAAGCATCCAATTGTCAATTTTTCATCAAATGCGAAGCTCCAGATAAATCTCTTTATATTGAAGGATGAAAAACTAAGCAGCCTGAATGACCTTGTGGAATTAAAATCCGAATAGACTTGCTCCTCAAATACTAATCTGCATTTAAGCTGTAGCTAGTTCTGCTGGTCATTCAAGGATCTCCAGAAATTAAAATTAGAATTAGACGCTTTCACAGACTCATTCTGACCTTCAGAAAGGTCATCTAATAAATCTTCAAAAAGTTTCATCCACAGGAAAGACTAGAGGCAACGTTTGTCACGCCGTTAAATGTGATTTGTGGAATAATACCTGTAAGCCTGGAAGTGGTTGAACTTCAAAGTGCCGAAGTCTACCTCAGGAGTGCGCATGCGTTGGGAATTGGAGCACATGACCACAATGGAGATGAGAGAAAGCACGATTTGTGAGAGACGGAATCCAAAGCTGCAGGCTCCCATAGGAGTCAAGTGCTTGCGCAGTTTGGATTTTTTTCTTGAAGGAGCTTCTCCGTTGGAGCTTCTCATCGAACCTCTTGGGGTTTCTGGCAGGGTTTCGACCTCCTTCGTCTCGGTGAAGTGCATCTGCAGACCTGCGTCGTCTTCCGGAAGCCGTGTCATTTCGAAAGTGATGCTCTGGAGAGTAGGAAGATGAATACCGCCGCTGAGACCACGAAGAATGCCTCCACTTGCGCCACGATGGATATGGATTCGTCCAGGAGAACGTTTTGCATGAGATTGTGTCCCATCTTCTGATCCCGCCGGGCCATCCGCGGTTCCTTGGTGGTAGATCGGATCTGTTGTCCAATCTGCCTTGACTCCAGCTCTAATCCTACTCGAGAAATAAGCATCATTTTTTCCATTAGGCTGGAAGTTGTTTAGATCAGGTGATTCCAACCGATCACCGTGTCCCTGACCCGCATCGGCCGACTCCATCCCGCCATCTGTTTTCTCTCTATGCTCGTCCGCGTCTGCTTCTGATTCCGTCATAGTTCCCATTCTAATCCTTTCTTGTTGGCAACACAGAGAAACTGCAATTCGCTGAGAGGTTTCTTCCCGCGGTAACTTTACCACAAATATGAACCCCTGATAATGACATATATCGGACCTGATATATTCAGAAATCCCAAATTTCACCAAGTTTCAAGAATTACTCCTTTGTCCATTTCTTCCGCCATCCTTCGATTAATGGTCAGTCATAGCATACTCGACCGCAAGATTTACACTCAAAAAAACAGTTACCTCCTCTCCTAAACCTCCAGCCTCCATGGCTTGCATCTCACCTTCGAATATCCCCATCACAAACCTCTTCATACCCAGCAAATCTTGATGCTGACAACTTTAAAGTAGCTCAAACTCCCAACTAGCGAGAAGTATCTTTCCTTCACCTGTGATAACAATTACCAGAGTCGGGAACACCTTATCCCTCTACTGAACACTTATGCACCCCTAACAAATCAAATAATCCACACCAGCGTCGCAAAAGCAACTGTACAATCAAAATGATGGTCCATAATACAAATTCCACATTAGATTATCTTTCCTACGGACACCCTGACAACACAGTTACACTGCATGTGCAGCCCCATTTGTGAATGTGTCTAATCCCACGGTGGTCGTCTACGACTGTATTTGATCACCACAAATGATCGCTCTTATCGCGCCGCTAGAACACACGAAAATTGAAAACCTACCATACTATTTTGTCCGATAATTCTAAACTGCATGCAAATAGTTCCTCGACTTACATAGTATGCTTCTGAATTGAGCTAACATCACACAGCCCGGACGTATGCAAGATGTCAGTCAACCCAATGGGTATCGTGAACTCGATCAACGAAGCTCTTTCAAAATGGAAAAGCCTCCGAAATATCTTGTGTCGGAAATTGATTTCATACTGCAGAGAGAGGCTAGAAGGGCCACGAAGCTGTTCCGAATGACATATGTCGCGACATGAGTAACTTAAGGGCTGTGGAGTAGGTGGGAGCCAGGAATCCAGGTCCTTGGTAAGTTACCGCGCATACATTTTCCACCACCCACCCAACCAGAAATCAAAAAAATTCGTCAAAGTGTTTGTTAACCAGGATTGATATCGATCACATACCCTAGTGTGGAGGATGTGGGCTGATGATACCCGGTATAAATCTGCCAAGATTGAAGCACGTCTTCTTCACGACTCTAGAGTATTCTTGCACATGACGATGGCGGTAAGTGGTGCTCGCGATTGCTCTCGCATCTGAGTTATCTCGGAATTGGCTTCGAAGTCTGTTTCCAGTCTTTTCCGGTACTCCTACGATTGCCAAAGCATCTGCATTTGCCTACTCACCAGGTCGGAGCTTCATTACCTCGATCTGCTCTATCTTTCCTAGTTTCTGTTGTTTTGTGTGGAAGGGAGGAACATCAATTTTGTTCATGTAGATAGCATCTGTAGTTGTTTAACATTTAGAAGTTTTTGGGTTGTGTGTGTTTTTTTCATTCTTGGGGTGTATTCCCGGTTTATCACTGGCGTTGCTGAGTTTTTAGGGAAGAGTTGCGGAATGGTGCTCGAGGGTTGAGTGTTTTGTTCTCGTGACATTTTATATTAACAATGGTTGGTTCAATGTGATGGAAGTGAAAAGATTTGACATTAGTAGTTATTGGCGAGCTTTCTCAGCCTTGTTCTGTGGGATTTGATGCTCGATTATGCCATTGAGTTTTGATAGAATTTTTTTATTTTAATCTTGCGGTGGTATTGATTGATTGTAATCTATCAACCTTGCGAATTCTTAGGGTATCCTGCGATGTGCGTATCCTGATGGAAGTGTTTCTTTTTTGTCGTGTCAGGTTTGGAACTGGCTGGATTACTGTAGCTGATCGGCAGGACTTGAATGATCGGGCCAGGAGTGCGATTACGCAATTAGCAACTATGGCTTCTCGCCGATTCTCCATAATCTTGCTGCTGCTTCTAGCGGGGGTGTTCATTTTTGGTTTGGAACAAGTAAATGCTGATAAGAAGGTGGTTGCGACAGCTAGAAAGGAAGACATCCCATTAATCAAATGTAGTGTATGTGAAGTCATAGCTAAGCAATTGGTGCGTCAAGTCAAGGATAAGCGTGAGAAAGCCGCTCCTCGAAAGGTATATGTACCACCGAAGATCTTGAGTCACTGATGATTCAGCTTTGTTTCATGTTTAGAACAAACTTCTCTCTTATGCACAAGTATTTAGTTGGTTGGCCGCCAAAAGCCGTTCAGAATGTTACTTTGGTGACCTTGGAGATGTTTTGAGGATACGTATGCCAATTTTTTTTTTGATTGTCTGCAGATCACGGAACTTGAGATTATCGATGTTGCGGAGAATATCTGCAACATGAAGAAAGAAGAAAGTGACTGGATTTTGAAGCTTGACATTGTGGAGAAAGGGGACAAGCTTCAGGTAGGGTATAATATTTCCGCTGTGACAGAAAAAGCTGTACTAACTTGTCAATTTTTCAATTTGTTTATATAGAAAGCTAGGTAGGGATTAGTTCATACCCTACACAAAGAGCGATTGTTTTCCGACTTCGGTATTGATTTTTGGTGGTCGTTGTCTTGAAGCTGGTAGAGCAGCAGGAGGAAGGTGTTTGCAACACAGAGTGCAAAACTATTGAACGAGCTTGCCGAGAGGTACTGACATCGTCTTTTCTCTCAACCTCTCACGTTTTCTTTTTTATTATTCGAACGAAAGTTACCATTATTTCACAGTAACTTCGCGCAATGCTTAAGCAGAGAATTTCCCTTCCCCGCATTTTCTTCATTTTCTAGTGGCGACCAGTTGATGAATTTCTAGAAAGGGCAGGAATCAATTCACACGCTTGTGACGTCCGTTTGTAAATACACAAGATTCTTCGGTTTTATGGCAAACAAGCCGATCTAGTTGGACTAAGCTGGATACAAGCTCTAACACCTGGTGTTTTGATGAAGGTTATGGGAGATCATGACACGGATGTAGCAGAATATCTTTACAAAGCTGGGACAACACGAGCTGGCGTGACGAAACTGCTCTGCAAGGATTTGAGTAAAGCCTGTGTAGGAAAAACACCCCGTGTGCCCAAGGTAGTACTAGGTCACCTCATAAACTTATTTGTTTGAGTGAATACTACATTATCGACCCTTAAGTTCACACAAAAGTGGAGGACACCCAAATCAATTTGTATCAAAGTTGAGACAGCTCAGATTGCAGTCTTTTCCGCATTTGGGTTCCATCATATTAGATACATCTTCTCATAAACTTTAACTGTGTGTGGTGTTGATGAGCAGGATAGAGTACCAGGAGAAGCTTTTACTCCAAAAGAAGGCAAAGAAGCTGAAATGGAGAAGCTCATGCGCTCTCTCAATGTGAGTTTATTACAATTTGTCAACTGTTTGATCATAGACTTCGAGAGCAATGATAATCCTTAACTGCTACGTTCAACTCCAGATCTAACTTTCTACCAATTATGCCCACCCATCGCGCAGGACGTGCCAGGAGCACCTTCGATGAAAATGTTCTCCAGGGAGGAACTTCAAAAGAATCCCGGTTTAATGGGTGGTGGCCGCGACTCTCGTGACCCTGACGCCGAGGATGAGGATGAAGACGAGGATGAGGACGAGGACGAAATTGACGTTAAGACGACTCAGGTATTTACGATACACAGGCTCCATCATACACTTTCCATGCCTTCCTGGTTATTAATTAGCCGTGACGGTGCGTAGGTCCAGAAACACTACTACAAAACTAGGCTGAACATCGACGTGGTCATTGTGGCTGTTCTCGCCTGCTTCCCTATATATGTGTTTATATACGGTATATAGTTGTTAGTTGCTTGAAAGCTTACTATATGCCTGAAAGTCGTATTCTTAGGCTCGAGCTGCACCAGTTCCACTTCGAAATGTCTTTATTTAGGATCACTTTTCTATGTGGTTGTGAGGGAAGAAATCTGGAAGCCAGTAGAAGGTTGCAGATTAACCGGATTCCATTACTGAGGTTTCGGATGCTGTAATGTCATGTTACGTGATGAGGTTTCTGATTGATATTTTTGTGACCTAAATCCTGCAGGTGAAAAAACCAGTGGTCAAAACATGGGGAGACTCTGTTACTAAACTTAGTACTGAAGTCGGAGCCCGCACTCAAAAGGCGATTCGAACTGCGTCGAAGAGTGTGAACAAAGCAATGCGAACCATTAGCAGTTGGTGGAATGGCAAGAAGCCAGCTAGAAAGGCTGCCTCTTCATCTGGTGCTAGGCAGAAGCCAAGCTCACATGGAGAGCTGTAATATTCTGCTTTCGTTACTTTTTTAGCCTTAGCATTGCATTCAGGAAGTTAGCAAGAAAATTTTGAGCACTACATGTCCAAAACAAAAGAGAAGTACAAATTTTACTGTCATGTTTACTGTCTGCTTAGTAATGATTCATTATGGAAGAGACAATGAATAAGCAGAGTGGAGATAAGAAGAGGAAGCAAGCAAATAAGGGTTGAGACTACAGATTGGAGTATCACCTTCTTTGCTTGTGTCCT
Source organism: Physcomitrellopsis africana (assembly GCA_036785485.1). NCBI lineage: Eukaryota > Viridiplantae > Streptophyta > Bryopsida > Funariales > Funariaceae > Physcomitrellopsis > Physcomitrellopsis africana. Next base: position 138,106 of record JAWRVF010000438.1, on the reverse strand, counting down.
GCAATGACCATCGCTGCTGATGGTGTTGCTGAAGCAACGACTACAGAAGCATCTCAATTATCATAAGTAGTACAAGGTTGAGGTCGTCATCAATTACGTTAAGTCCTACTCGAAAACCTTCGCATCATTCTGGGTCTCGTTAAACCAGCAATCCACTAAACCAGTGTTTGTTTCAAATAAATACTTGGTTGGGTTATCACGTTTGAAAGACATTAAGCTTTCATTCTATATTCGTGGATTCATCAGGCCCAAAGAAATGGGTACTCAACTCCAGTGACATGATGAAAACAATCCTATTACCCAGGGAGTAACTCGTCATATGAACCTATTTTCCATGAGGAATTGGTTTAGAAACGAACTTAAGTATTACATGAGCCACTTGATCAAATACACAGTACAAGATGAAATTTTAGTGGCAATATTTTAATATTTATCCTACAAAATTGTTTAGGTTGGTTTTTGTGATGTCGTTTTTATGGTATCGGCAATGACAGGTAAAAACGTATGAAGTTTTGAGTATCCTTGCTAATCTGCCTACAATGTCAGATTGTGATGTAAGATGCCAAATCAATGGGGGTGTCCTGGACAGTTTTTGGAGAATGTGTAATTTATCCAAGTTTAACAAGAGGAGGTAGAAAAGCTTGCTCATATGAAACTACAATAATTGTCACATCATTGAATGACTCCTTGATCAATTTCGTGGTGTATTATGGGGTTGAAATAATAAGACCATCCTTTTCAGTAGTATTTATTATAATATTCATCAGACTTCTTTTCCGTCTCTATCTTTAGTGATGGTATACTTTAATATCTTTGGTATAGTTACTTTAATATCTTGCATTATTTTGTATCATCAAATATTTCTTTATTTGTTTGCTTACTTGCATGTCTTAATTTTGCAAACACTGTTTTGTAGTTTCAAAATATCAATGTATGTTCTTTCAAAAACGTGAAACAAAATAGTTAAAAAATTGTTGAACAGGATAACTGTGAAGTTAGAACAATTTACAATTTTTCAGGATAATAAATATTAAAAAAACCACGACTTATTCACAAAACTTTTTTTTTTTTTTTTTTTTTTTTTTTTTTTCCAATTGATAAAGAATAAACAAATAAAGATTTTCTCTTAGAAAAAAAGATAAACAAATAATCACTTTGCTTCAAATAAAAAACCTAATTTCTTAAATATCAGAAAAATAAAATAAAATAAAATAAAATAAAAAACCGCCATGATGTAATTTAAGGATTTAAAAACTGAACTTCGATGTTTAAAAATAATAGTAGTGACAAATGAGCTATCATTAAAATCCAAAATATATATGCAATTTTTTTCAGAATTTTAAGAAGAAATATTTTAACAAATAAAATCATATGATTTTGGAATAATATTTTATTTTGAAAACTAACATAAAAATCTAAAAGAAAAGGAGGTCTTTGGTCTCTTTATCCAGAACCAGAAGATGAATGTTCCCAGATCGGTTCCCACGCTCCCAACTCAGTTCCCCTGTTTCCAGGTTCCCATTACAGTCCTCATGTTCTTAGGAAAGTTCCCAGGTTCCTGTGGCAGATGCGGATGCCCGTGTCGGCCGAAGTCGGTAGAGCGAGCGGCGGTTGGGCGGGTGAACGATGCACCTCATAGCCACCCTTGCGAAGGACCCCTCTCCTCCCTGTAATGAAATGTAATGTACTGTAATGCCATCTCTGCCCCACCCCACCCTGCTCGATATCTCCTCAACCGCCACGCCGCTCTGCAATCCCCTCTCACACTCTGCCCTCTCTCTCTCCCACACGCTACCACTTCCATGGTCATGTGTTCTCTCTTGCTTTCTCTCCGATGCACGGGATCCTTCGCCTCCAGTGTCGCCGGTGCCAGGATGAGGGTCCATCCCCCTTCGTCTTCGGGTCTGAGGAGTAGGGTTCCTTGTGACGATTTCAATGCATCTAAGCTGACGCCAATGCTGCCTTAGAAGCTAAAGCAGCGGAAGTGGTAGTGGGTTTTGAGGTTCTCCGGGAGTGGAGCAGGAGCTGATCCTGAATCTGACGTTGGGAAATGGGTAGCGTGAGTGGATAGCTGGGTTTTGATGGTAGCAGGTGGATCGTGACCTGGTTTGCTCGTCTTTGGAAATGTCACAATTGGGAACGCAGATGGTCCAGTACACAGACAAGGACATTCTCGTGACGCTCATGTACAGCAAATCCAGCCAGCAAATTCTGTTTGTGGAAGCTGGGAAAGAGTTCGTGGATCTGATTTTGGGGTTCCTTACGCTGCCCATTGGCCGTGTCATCAAGCTTCTCTCTGAGAGTGAGTGTTTCTTCTAGACCCAGCTGCCATCGCCAACTCATTTGTTACTGCCAGTGTTGGGTCTGCATTCGAATCAGTGTCGGGTTCTGAAGTTTTCGTGAAATTAGGGTTGGTTAGGTCAGCTGTAATGTGAGGCAGCTTCAATTTCTTTTTAGGTGTCGCAGTTTTCGAAAACCTTCTCTTCTCGACCTCGGATTATGATGGTCCATTTCTTGCATGAAGTGCTTATGCTCAAGTATAATAGGGCTACACGCGCACCGCATAGATTTCTGTATCGAGATGGCAAGTTAAGACCATTTACTCAGAATTTTCTTACAACTAGAAACATTAAATGTGGAGGTTCCTCGGAATGATGCAGATTCATTGATAACCCCCAAGGCTGTAGGCGGCATTGCCAGTGTTTTCAATAGCATCCAGAGGCTTGAAGCTGAGGAGACTCTTTGTACCAATAAGAAGATGCTCACAGATCTGAAGCCAGTGCATGGGATGGGGCACCTGGCTACAGAGGATGAGATTAGACTTTCGAGAGAGGGTACCTTGGAGCCCAACAACTCTGAGCAAAGTTATTTCTTATGCGGCGCAAGTTCTCTATTGCGCCTTTGTCTCTCCAAAGCACGTTCCAATTGTTGCTCTACTTGAGCACTTACTATTAAATTCATCTTGTATTATTGATGGGTGGCAGATTTGTTTAATCTTTAGATTGAAAAGAGGTGACTTGACACAGTTAAGAGGATTATACTCTCCACTTAAAAGTCCAATGACCTTTAAGGTATTTCTTAATTATTTTGGTGAATCCAATTCATTTAGAGCACAGCCACAGCTCATGATTGTGACACCGTGGATTTAAGGTTTTAAATTAAATTATCTGCTTGACCAGATGCAGAGCGAAATGCCCTCGGCACCAGAAGATGACCACGCAATGCAAGATGATGCATGAGAGCGAGACGCTACCGAATACTGAGACACATAATGGTTATGTGAAATGCGGTAGCAAATATTTTGTGACCGATAATTTTGAGATCTTTCCGAGCTCCAAATCCTTGGCTTTGCTGAAGAAGCTGAATGTGGAGAACATGAGCTCTCTTGACAGTATTGACCACTATGTCGGAAGCGATGAGGTAACCTTCCTTTCTCCACACCTTTAACAACCGACATATGTAGCAGCAATTACTCAGCACTCTTTTAGGCAGGGAAGTATGAACCAGGTCATCATCATCTAGTATCTAAAATGGGTGCTTTTCTGCAGTTTATGGTGAAATTATGGGTGATACCATTACCGTCAATGTAACTCGATTATTAACGGACACAATTCTAAATTTCGTTCCCATGAGAGTAGTAATATTCATCAGTCATGGTAATGAAAAATGATTTCTCCGAGGCTCTGTTGTAATGAAATTCCCCCAATTCAGGTGTTGCAGTTATTGAGGGCATCCCTGACATCCGTCAACGTCATGAGTGAAGTGTTCGGAAAATCACATGGGGAAACCTGTGTGGTGACACCCAACCAAGGGAACCTTCCCTCGACTCCTCCACCATGCAAAAGCTTCAGCAGCGAGGAAGAGAAGTCGGAGCAGGTTCTACAACACAATCCAGTGAAACAGGCCCTGGAAATTGCACGCCAATTTGGGCAAGGACTTCACACTGCCTTGAGGGATATCCAGGACACAGCATTCCACAGCAGCCTTGTGAATCACGTGAAAGAGAGGGAGCACAGGATCAGCTCTGCTTTGTGAGACTTGAGCTTCCCTGCCCCAAGTGTCACGTCCCACTCCAGCAGATCAAGCTCCAGTAGTATGGGTACAAGGCAAACCAGATCGAATGAAGACCACATGCCTGGGCCTTGCAAGGAGATGCTCATATTGGAGAAGCAAGTGGACAAGGTGATGGCAAGGCTGTGTCATCTCACCTCCTTGGACCCTCCCAAGCCCAGATCTGCCCCACCTGTGAAGCCTCCTTGGATTACTTATCAATCTGCTTCTCGCATCCGACTACCTTCCAGAGTCTGGCATCTCTTACATGTTTTCTTTTTCTTTTTGCTCCATGCGGCACTTCATTCATTTTTTAGCCTTGAGAATGAATTCTAGTTTGCCATTGTTCATGGGTGTGGCCAGCAAGAGGAGGGTTTTGTCATAGCTGGGTTTTGCTGTTGAAACACCAACTTTAGCACAGACGTGGATTAGCGGCAACAGATTGAAGTAGTTATACTGATTGGATAGGAGAAAGCATGAAGATTCCACTGCTTTTCTCTCCTACAATCAGCTAAGTTGCATTCTTATTGGTTTATAATGAGGTGGCAAATATATAAGTATGATCTTTTCAAGAGCAAATTCAAACAGTATTTAATTGATGCCTAATCATCCTGCTGTAAATATCACTTAAGTGAATGTCCATCATATCGGTATGTAAAAATAATTATTAAATAATTCCCAAAACTATTCATAATCCAAATGAAAAGAAAAGAAAAAGAAGTCATGTGTTGAAAGTAAAACATATTGAATACAAAACTTTAGGTGTATAAAACCTCTTTTGTTCAAAAGTAAATATGAAAGATAGCAAGTGAAGGATCATGTGTCAAATGGATTTGTATCATGCTGTCATCGCAAAGCTTTCTTCAATAGAGACTAGAATAATGTTTCTTGAAAAGAAAATTGAATCCTCTGATAAACGCGTGAGCATGCTCGAAGCACGTGCTGGCTCCACAGCAAAAGCTATAGACAATATTAGTAATACCATTGAAGAATGTATTGTTAAAAACCTACAGAGACGTCTGGACAATGCCATACAGATTTCTCGTGATGACCTGGCACATGTAACAAACTTGCTTGATGTAAGTATAAGTGAGAGTAGTAACAGACTCGTCTCTCAGCTTGATACACTATTTGAGAGGCTCTCTCTTATACTTGACAATGCTGTATTTAATAAGACTGACGAGTATATACACTTCAACGAAGACGAGGTTGTTGTGATCATGTCTCGTAATCCTCATGAGACTGTACAGAAAATAACTGTGGACGAACTGGCACTTATAGTAAGTGGCAGTACTGTATGCGTGTCCACGTCGCTCGATGAGCTGAAATGTGACCTTGGAATAGTATGAGAGGCAACTCTTGCAGAGACTCAAGAGCAGACAAACGAAGAGGTTCAAGAATAAAGTAACATGATATAAAAAAAAAAAAATTATCTAGAAGAAAGCCTTTTGTAGGTTGTCAGCTTTGTTATTTCCTATACCACAATAAATGATATTTGTTCACTTCTATATAGAAGTGTTATACTGCGTACTTAGTGTTATAAGTCAAGCAAGTATCATAGGTCTTATACATGTCATAGGTCCTACAGGAGTCTGAGTCATGTCTGATCTTGATGATATCAACGAAGAGACATTCGACAAGCTTCAGGAAAGCCTTGATAAAGCTCTAGTTCAGATGAGACAGCAGATATACAATTAACTTCAAGAGCACTTTCAAGAGGCTTTAATTCAGATGAGATAGCAGATATACAATGAACTGATGGAATACTTTAGCAATATGATCAAAAGTCTTCAGAAGAGCAAAGCACGAGAGGTACCAGTATCAGATGTCTATTGTAAAGAAACACTCACCACAAGAGCCAACAAGGGATCAAGATGCTCCTACAAAGTAAAGGATAATATACCTTTCTGTGGTTGCCATAAGAAACAAGCTATAGTAAACAAAGATGGTTCTTTACAGCTACTTCCACGTTACAAAATAATAGTTCATAATGGCATAATATACAAGAAGCAGTGCAAACATGCCACAAAACAAAACTCCTTTTTTTATAGCATCCATAGAAGTTACCGCCTTAATGGTGCAAATGCAATACCAGAAGCATTTGCTACCCTCCAGGATGTGGACAAATCTATAAGGAAGCTTCGTGAAGCTCAACCATACCTCGAAAGGCTCAAAGAAGAAAGAGTAGAAGTATCGATATCTCTCGAGTGCATAGCAGTACCTTCAACCCATCCAAACAGAAATGAGCATGATATGGAGAACGTGACTAGAGAGATGAAGCAATAAGTAGCAGAGCTGAGAGTAGCTATAAAGATAAAAGAAGAAGAGGAAAAGGTCACAGAGGTGACACTTAATAAACCACCTATCGAAGATCAGATAAGAGCTGCTGAAGAATTTGGATTGGTTCCTTACTATTATAAGATCCTAGGCATAAAATGTAGAATGGTTACTGAAAGGTTATACCTAATACTAGAAGATGGCATTGTTCAGAATGCGTGGGAAGCTATACGAAGTATGACATCACAGGAAGAATATAGCTCGTTGAAAGAGCTATAAGTCCAACATCCTCATATTCATGAATGGAATGACATACTAGATATTGGTAAATATTGTCAAGAGAGAGAAGAATACAGAGCACTACCTAACGATGAAAAGAAGCTATTTTTACAAAGGAGCAAATACAATGCTAAGTATGATTTGACTATAAATGGAAGGATGCCATTATTAGACTTTCAGAAGCTAGAACTCATTGGCTTGAAAATGAGAGCATATGAAGAGGACATGAAGAAGGCAGGTATTCCTTTTGTGCCATCAAGTGTTGCAGCAAAGTCGATCATCGAGCGCATGGAAGAAGCCAAGAGAAGGCAAAGATATAAAAAAGAATTCTTTGATCCATGGGAACATCCTCACTACGAGACAAATATAATACAAAAGACAGTGTACGTACATAAGAAATGGAACTCTTGCGATGATAAGATGCTTGAAAAGCTTAAAGACGGTCAAAGAGTCAGGAAGTCCATGTTTAATAATAGCCTAATAATAAAAGATAAAGATATCCCATGTGATGGTGAATAAGAAGAATACGATTCTGACTGTTCTAAGGGTTCTGTTGCCAGAGACTACATTCCAAGATTCATTGAGTGTCTTACACCTAGATCCAAAAAGTATGAAAAAAGGGATGATAGGTATTATGGTTGATTTTAGTAGAGAGTAGTATCAGCTAGTCAGATCATACAAGTATTCAAGGTCAGGATGCATTACAGCTTTGAGGTACAATATATGTTGTTTCAACCATCTAGCGTCATATTTTAGAGACTATGACAAGGAAGCTCTAAATACAAATTTTATAACAACATAAGATATGACTGGAACTTTTCAGAGCTGATAGTACATGCATATGAAGAGCTATGTATTGTATACTAGAACAACTTCATCATAAAGTATAATTTAAACTATTTTTTCAAGAGTACAATGTACAGACTGCAGATGCAATAGAATATTCAAGAAAGATTCTATAATCCTTAGACTAGAACTTAAGAAAAAAAAAATAATGGAGCATATTAGAACCACTTCCATTCAGATTGAAATGATTCTAATTTTTTTTTACACTATATATCTACCATGCGGGGAAGCTCAGCTAACAATGTGTGCTCCTTTCCAGCTTGAGATAGGGTTCATCAGATTTTTCTTAGACTATATTATTCTTGGCCTTCTTTCTCATCGCATCCGTTATAAGATGTGCACACTTGATCCTGAGAGAGTATATCTCATTGTCGCCGTTAGGAGTGTCCTTAGACTTTATAAGATCCACAAATTGGTGATTATTTGTGTATATGTATGCACTGTGAACACTAAAAGGCTTGGATTTGAGGCCATTGTATGCTATTGCCAACTGTAGCTGACAATAATATCTATCTCCATATAGACATCCAAGATGGTCGGGACCTTCAGGATAGGCTTTTGATTCTTTTTCTCCAATAACTAGTACTTTGGGACTGACATAACAGGCATCCCAAACCTGATATTCTTTGTTGCTTTGAATCTCCAAGCAATTAGTGACAAAGTCTGTACACACCTACCTCAGCTTCACTGTAGTAGTTGCAAGCTTGGGATTGCGTATAAGTGCTTGTAATACCTCTACAACATCATCACTGGTATACAGGATGAGAAATTAGTCTTTTGATTCTCTACTGCGTCAGAATTATATTTGCAATATTCATCATTTGCTCTGGAGGGACTAGGACTGAGATGTTTAGGATGTTATGACCAGCCATTTTTGTGTCTTATTAGGAAAGTAATCTTTTCCTTAAAGGGTATAATAAATAATACGTATATAACTGCAACAACCATAGATATTATTATGTCTTCTACATCAGAAAAAAAGCAGATTATTGCACTGATAGCATATGTATATTTTCGGTTTGTTATTGTAGACTGTAAGTGCGTGTTGTATGCATCTGCTTACGGATTTCTTAGTATTTATATCAAAGATAAGCCCTGGATCTGGTCTATAGGATCTATAGTGTACGAGTTTTTGATCAAGTATTGTCGTAAGGATAATATATTTTTTACTTTTGTTGCTGGAATATCTTTTAACCAAAACTTGTAAGTATTGTATAGTTCCTTCACAGAAACTGTATCTCTATCACTCCTCTCGATGTTAGCACTTAAGAACTGTCCAAAGATATCATTAGATATACGAATTGTTTCAGTACAATCTTTGACCTCATCGGGCTCTTCAAGGCCATGAGTCAGATATTGTTTGTATTCCTCTATAGCTAACCTCATGAACACTGAAGCAAGAAGAGGAATCTTGTTAGAGAAGTTGGTGTCCTTTACGTGTGTTGTAAGGGGATCATGAGACGGCTCCACTTTATCGACAAATATTGATACAAATAATACAGCTCTTACTCTGCCCCATACAACTTTATCGAACATGCTCATTTGTGGAATCTTGTTGGCAATAAGTACAAACTTTGTTGTCTGGGATATGATGGTCCCTTCTTCATATAGGTCTCTTATGTATAGACTATCGTTTCTTGTGAGTTCTTTCATCACACCAAGATTAAGCTTATCGCCTTAGTCTGGTTCTTGCACCATGGCAATAAATCTTCGTTTGAGCATTGCTAGTTCAGGAGTGGCTACTGATGATTGTACTCTCTTGTCCATGAGTAATGAAATCGGCATTTTTACTGCGTAGTCACCAAATGCCTGTTTGTTCAGAGAGACCATAACTGTCTTTCCATTGTCTCCAAATCCTGACCATATGGAGAATATCTTGTTTGCATTCCTTCCCTCTAGATATGATGAAACAAATCTTATGAAGTACTTTCATATATCTTTATTAGAAAAAACTTTTGTCAATAGGTCAAGCACTTCACCAGCAGTTTCTGTACTATCATCAAGCTGTACAAACGGGATCCTAGTCGATAGAGTGGTGTAGTCTTCTGGTTCTACTGGTCTGAATTTGTCCTCTGTAAAATCAAATACTCCTCCTTTCATGCCTATCACATCTCTTCTAGAGTCTAATAATCCTTTAAAGTCCTCTCTGTAGAATATTTTTGAGCAGGTATATATTATCTTCTTTCTATTATTAAAAGATTGTATAAACTCTATTATTCTTATAGCAAGTTCAATAGTCTCCATATAGGTGTCACACACGTTTGTTATAAACTTGTACATTCTTGTTAAGATCTCTTTCATCAACGATGCTTTAGAGATCTTTGCAGTCCACTTCTTGGTATCAAAGAAGTAGAAGATTTGTCTATCAAAGTTTGAACATACAAACCTTGTACTATATATCACATAAAATATCTTTGATGCAATGAACTCAGGGTTCCTAGGACATGCACACATTAGATCTCTTACGACTTCTTTCTTTCTGTCGTTGCCACACTGTATATAGTAAATATCACAAAGCTAGGTAGGTAAGAGCTTGGCATATATGTCCTTCTTTTTCTTCTCTTCAGGAACCACTATGTATCCAACACATCTTTTTGTTACTGTCTCATAGTGCTTCTTCTTGTGGCATCTTAGACCAAGGCATTGTATGGTGTTGCCATCTAAGTTATCTTTGGGGAAGCAAAACACTGCCTCTCTTGCTGCATGTAGACTGTCGGTAGAGAATACAATGCCATCTGTTGACCTTGTAGGAGTAATCAGCGATGATATGAGCTTGTAGTCAGTGGGCACAATCAGAAAGAAGTAGACATATGTATTCTCCTCAGACGTTCCAAAGACAATGCATATTTTGTGAACGACCTCAAGGACATACTTCTCGTTATAAAGAATTGAAGTATAGGTGCTTCAAATTCCCTTTGACCAAGGTTGGAAAAGGTGACAAAGATTGAAGCCATTGTGACACGCAATATAGCATAGCGTGTAGTCTACACTGAAAGCACATCACTTCTCTGCTTATCATGCAATATCACACTAATATCGTAGCAACAAGTAATTGATACACAGCACTAAAAAATATACAAAGGGAAGAAATTTTATAGTATTATAAAGATTGGACCATTACATGATATGCTAATAGAGAGAGACAGATGTATAGTACAGAGAGTGGATGATGATGACAGAAGATACTTTGCATTCTTTGAGAGTTGCGAGTACTTTCTAATATGGTACAAAAGACTGATCCTTCAAGAAAGAAGATTTTCAAAGGTGATAAGAGAAGGTCGTTAGAAGTTTAGGCTTGATATAGACTGTCCAGCTCATAGATGGAATGTAGAGACAAATATGTTTGTAGATCATATCTCTTCTGTGCTAGAAAAAGTATTAAGAGAGAAGGTAGACGTTCTTGTATATCAAAGTATTGACAATAGTAATAGAAAGGTATCTTTTCATGTTATCATATCTAATATATATTTTGTATCTTCACAACAATGCCTGGCCGTTGCTTATGCTATATGTAGTATCACACAGTTTGGAGAATTCATAGATATGGGAATATACAAGAGTTTGCAATGTTTTAGATTAGAAGGCAATTCCAAGCAGAGATCGAACAGGTTCAAGTATCTGATAAATGAGTTTGATATATCAAAGGAGTTTCTAAGTGGTGTAATAACCAACATTGCTAGCTGCTCCCGTTCTAAGTTATGTCAGGTTCTTAACAGACTTGTCGTACCATATTACAGATATAAAAGTAGAGTTTCATCATTTTAGAATACTACAAGGTAGTAATGTGTGATAATTTTTTTTTTTTAAATATCTTCATCTTTAATTTTCAATAGACTTATATCCAGCGAAGGTGTAGCTCTACTTACTATCTCGACAATAGCTTCAGAAAGCTTACATTGTAGAGATGCTATGCTTCTTGATCAAAAATATAGAGAGTCAAAAAATAAGGCAGGGTATATGCGACAGTAGACTCCTTCCAGAGATTTAGAATCTATCTTATTCTGTTTTGTATCATAAAACATGGTCCATATCTTTGAGTCCTTATTACTCATGATGATCTTTGTATATATCTTCATATTCGTTTTACCCTCTTTAGTATATTCCTTCAACGAATGTTTGAATATATCACCTATTGTATCTTTTGAGACTTTGATATCAATATCCTTAGGGTGTATCATAATATATTCTTTGGAGCGATCATGTATTACATGTATATTGGAACAGAATACGTATTCGTTAGAGTCCTTATTAGCACTGTCGACATTTATGTTGATGCATATGCTCTTGTTCTGCTTATTAGTTGAACTGAGAAAAGAACTGTCTTGTATGCCAAATGTGTAGAACATGCATCCCTTTGGAGGAAGTATTAAATGATACTCTATGCCATCTTTAGCTTTGTAAGAGATGCTGACTCTTTTTCCACCGAAAGTTGATATAGGTTTTATTCTAGATCCTCATGACTGAGTTATATCTATAGCAGGTTTGAAGATTATGTTCAGTGGATTCATATCATATAGAACTCTTCTTTTTGAAGCCATTGATAGTAAGTACTCTTGATGTATTTATATGTGGCTTAATACTATTTATTAGTTGACCCTACAGGTTCTTTCTCCTATTAGCATTTTAACTGTGGTACTTGCAAGCTTCTTTTTGGTTTTACTAAAAATCTACTAGTGGGTTATAATACCTTTACAAAGCTTAGTGTAGAAATGTATTCAATGCTTCTTCTCTTGTAAAAATTCATAATATAATACTATTCTACTTATCTGTACTAAACAAATATAAAATCTAGCAAAGACTATCCTATCTGTTTATCGTACTTCTATGTTGTTGGATATATTAATATAACAATCTACGTGTATTAGAAAAAAAAATTATATTATAAAAACAACACTATTGTATTCGAGTAGCATGTATGACGATCATTGGCTATAAGTACTATGTTACTCACTACTATTGGTATTATTAGTACTTGTATCAGCTGATGGGACATAAGACATGCAAAATTCCAGCACGATGTTTTTTCCTCGATATTCTCCTTCGACTATGTGATGATATTTTTTAGTAAAGATATAGAAAGATCAGTCAAGTCTTCCTCCATTAAATATGATTTCATCGTTATATAGATGTTCGGATCTATTATCATACTCAGATCTTTGTGGAAGGAAAACGGAGGTACTGCTCTTGAATTGCAACTAGTTAGCCTTCTCATAATCCTTGTTTTTGCAAGAGAGACCCTTTTTGCCCTAGTTACCTTTTTTATAGTATTAAAATCTATCATAGTTGATCCACGAATGACAATAAGGTAATACTTGTGGCTGTCAACTGACCCTTCCTTGTCAAAAGCAAGATCAACAACCATTGCCTTAGTTGCCTACTTTCTACTGTTACCTCTTATCTGTACAATTACATCTGATCTGCCTTCAAGTACATATTCGACCTCACGATATGAAGACTGATACTTCATAAATAGATCCTTGACTGCGTTGTAGGTACTTATGGTTCTACTTTGCCTAATTGGCTTATGACTAACTGTAGGAATAAATAATAGCATCTTATTAAGCTATATATTATTGCACACACTTCTTATTATCACAAAAGCACAAGTGACATATATTATCAATTCTACCTTTCTATCAGATAAGAAGTACAAGCATGTCAAGTGTTATGTACAACATGAACTATATTGTGCTTGATGAAGAGACTAAGCACTCTCTCAGAGAGCACATACTACATAATAAATCACATGTAGGTATTCATGAGGCTCATCTATCATATAGTCTTCATAAAATTGCTCTTATGCTATCTGCCAATGTTCTAAAGGCAATAAAAAGTATTAAGCATCCTCGTAGTCGTGCTTTGTCACTACTAATAAGAAACCTCCCTACGGATTACAATCTGATAGATATCCCTTCTGGCAGAGATAGTACATGCAATAAAGATACATTTATAAGCGAGTCTTGTCTAACAGGTGTCGCACAACTTTTAGAAGACATTTACACATATGAGGAAGAAAATAATAGTCATATTGTCCAAGATATATATCATGTAGCTGGCTCCGAAGAACACAACTCAAACGAGGGATCTAAAGATAGGTTATACTTTTATACAGAAAACTCGTACTTTAACTTTAGACCCAACTATATAGCCTTGTACTGCTTAAGAAATGATCACAGTGCTCATGCTTCTATGGATTTGATTAGTTGCCATGATATACTGGAGTCATTGTATGATGATGAAATAGAGACTCTTAGAAAACCTTTATTCATGTCACTTGTTCCTCCATCTTTCAAAAAAGAGCTATGATCAAACCCAAGACCTGTTATAGAAGGAATCCTTTCTGATCCTTCTATTAATATCCATTTTTTGGTAATATATTTTACTAATAACAATGCCAAAAAGATATTCGAAAAGGTCAAGCATAACATCGAGAATTCTATTACTACTATTCAACAAGTAAAACTAACACCTGGCAATCTTCTAGTCATAAACAATCAAAGAGTAATACATGGGCGCTCAGAATTTATTCCAAGATATGATGGTAAGGACAGATAGTTGCAAAGAGTATATGTATCTATGAATATATGGAAAAGAAGATCTGAAGTGCAAAGTAGACAGAGAGTGATATCTGCTATGAACTAAAATTTGATCACAGTATTGTACAAAAGTAAGTATTAGTCATACGATATTACTAGTATTATTTTTTTGTTGCTTGTGTTAGGGATATATCATGGGTCTGGTCAATAGAGTCTGTAGCATTCAAATTTTTGGTTAGATCTTATATGGTCTCTAAATACTTTCTTGAACAAAGAAATCATAGCTGTCTTTCCATTATCTCTAAATCCTAATTAGAAGTATATAGAACTAATGATAAAAACAAGATACGTACACCACTGAGCTCCTCGTAGAGACGTAGGATCTATTTTGTCATGTTTTGTATCATAGAACATGGTTCATGTCTTTGAATTTTTACATGTATTCTTATACCTGTGTTACTATCTTTGTTAGATTCTTTAGAGGGTACTTGAACATATTAACTACTATTCCTCTTAACATCTTGATACTCTCATCCTTGGAGTGGTACGTAACACTCTCTACAATGATTGTACACAACATTGCATATTAGAGCAGGACACTCTCATTAGTATCTTCATCAAGAGTGTTAACATCTATGCCGATACATATATTCTTTCTTTTTTTGGAATTAGAATCTAGTAGCAAGTTGTTTTGTGTTCTAAAGGGATAAAGCATATACCACTTTGATACTAGTACCGAGGAGTAATGTGCCCAATTTTCAACTTTGTATAAAGTACCGACTCTTTTTCCACTAGAGATAACTAGAGACTTACTCTTATATCCCAATGTTTGAGACGCTTCCATGACAGGCCTGAACACTGTGTCAGATGGATTTGTATCATATAAGATCCTGTTCATATAGGATACAGTTCATGAATTTGTATCATGTAGAATACAATTCATGGATTTGTATCATATAGGATACAGTTTATGAATTTGTATCATGTAGAACACAATTCATGGATTTGTATCATATAGGATACAATTCATGAATTATTATTCAACAAGAAATTATAGGTTCATCATGGAAAATTATGTTTTATCATTGTATGTTTTAAACCTTCTAATTGCTTTATTTCTACAAGAGAATAATTTTAAAAAAAAAAAAAAAAAAAAAAAAAAAAAACTTGAGAAAATATCCAAAAAATAACTTATTAGAATCAACATTTGTAATACATGTCAATAGAATAGACTCTTGTGTAGTTCAAATTCTAAATAAAATTATTATAAATCTTAGTTTTTCTAAAAACTAAATTTTAAAATTTTATTTAAAATAAATAAATATAATATTTTTAAAATTTTTAAATAGTTTATAATAATTGAAAAAAATCTTAAGAATTACAAGATTAGCATTGTAAACTAATTTTACAAAAATACTTTAAAAAATATTATAAATTTTTTAATACACCATAAATTTATTATTTAACAAAGATATTTATTGTTAAAGATGGAATACATTTTATATTTACAATATCAACTTAGAAGTTATCAACTAGATTAATTTTGCATATACAAAGTTATTTATAATAAATAAGATTTAATGACAAAATTTTAGCAAATAATTTAATTTACAATAATCTCTACTTTAATATTATTAAAAACACAACAAAAATATTAAATTTTTTAATGTTATTTAGAGCTTTAAATTTTTTTTATAGCTATATAAGCATAAACATTTGGTGCATATAAAGAATGCTCACTTTTTTTTACAAAAAAAATTAAAACTAACTAGTAGCTAATTTTAATTTTAATTTTTAAAAAAATTTCATCAAATCATCTACAAAATATCCTTAAAAAAATTTCTATTTATAATTTAAAAAAAAATTTATGCTTACAAAATTAAATTAATTTTAATATTTTTTTTAAAGAATATTATAAATATTAATTAACTAATAATTGATTATAATTTGAGTGGTATTTTTATATTAGTATGTACATAACTTGGATGGTTTGTGTGTTATTTAAATGGTCATGATTGATATTATATTAATATAACTAAAAATATTTATATTAAATAGAGTTTAAATCTTATTATAGATTTTAGATGAGAGTGGAAGCCAATCTCTGAATTTGAACAAAATTATTGATTGAATAAAAACCAACTCTAAATATATAGTATTATCTAATATTGTGATTTATAAAATAGTCATAATCATGATGCATTCTAATAATGATCACATTTAAAGTGTGTAAAATTTATATTTTATAATATGTATAATATTTATTTTAAATATTTATACAATAGAATATTTTACAAAGATTATCTTGCAAAGGATTTAATAAAAATTCACATTTTTAATTTATTTTTTAAAATATTAAATATTTTAGATAATTGATAAATTTAAAATACAAAATTTTAAAACATTGCATTATCAATTATTATTATCTAAAATAACTCTTTTTTGATAGATTGCAACAAGTATTATCTTGAAATTATTATATTGTATGTTTGAGCAAAACTACCAAGCTTATAATATTATTTTAAGAATTAACATAAAGAAAAATAAATTAATACTTCACAATCTTACAAAGAAATTTTATTGATAGACAACATAACAAAGAAGAGAAAAAAAAGTCTTAAATTGGAGTAGTCAAAATTCCACAAGAATAACCAAAAAAAACAACATAATCCACCATGTCAAGTCATGAAATCAAAACGGTAATTGATTAAAAAGATAATAGAAAAAAAGAAAAAAAAAAATCATTATTTAAAAAATATAGAAATACTAATAAAAGAACATACAATTCAAGAAAGAAATTTTACCAAGAATGGTAATCCAAAAACTGAACAGCACCAGTAATTAAGGATTAACACTAAAAATGGTGTGGTGAAGACTTGATCCTATCGGGCTAACAAAGGTTACACTAGTTTCATTATGGTGGTTCATCAAGGCCTCTGAAAGGCAACTGGACCTTCGCCAAAGGCAGGAAAAAAAAATTGTTAACGTTGTTGTTGACTTACAAAACAAACGATGAAAGAATGAGATGTACCTCATGTTCAGGCCAAAGAGCCACAATCTTGTGACAACACCATTTGTAATGCAGAGATTCAAATGGTGAATGTGGGGTTTCTGTGCAGAAAAATGGAGAGCTGCTGAAGGTATGAAGCTCCGAGGACGCTACTGCTACACATCGTTTCACATGAGGGCTGAACCTTCCGAAGGTGGGTGTGGAGAGAAGGCTCAGCTGTTCGTCCCCAACTGGCAATTCCCAAAGGTTTCCACACCAAATGCTGCCATGAATAATCCACATTTGTTCACATCCACACAGATAGCTTTTCAGCCCTAAAAACTCATCAGCATGGTGCTCCAAGCCCTGCTTGCGTTACTTTAGTTCTGCAACCTCATCTTCATTCCTGAATGCTTGAAAACCTTAACCCTCTAGCAGAAATTGTTTTCATATAGTTCGATGGTGAAACCGCCAATAGATGTGCTCCTCTTAGCTCCTGATCCAGTCCTATAACCTGCCTTGGAAAACTGGCTACTGTTGGTTGTTCCTAGTTAAAAGGTCTGTTAGCCAACATAGGAGTCCCCATACGAGAACACTGGCAGCAAGGCTTGTCTATGCACTGAGGGAAAAAAGCGTCCTTCTTTTCTTCATGGACTGTACATTTGCAAACGGCACATTCAAACACAGGGCATTAACATCAAGCATTCAACTTCTATTATGATATTCACTTACAATGTTCAACTCCTCTTGTAATACCACACTCACGAAATACTTTGCACACTGATTGAGGGAAGGCTTGTGTAGTACTAACCAACGATTTTAGTATCGGTGCAGTACTTGCCGAACACGTCGTTCAGCACATTTGTGGAAGTAAAGGACAATTTCAAGAGCTCTAAAATCTGCAATGAACCCCATCAGCTACAAACAAGGACAATATTCTTTCGAAAAATATCTTCAGCTAGGTCAAATACAACAAAGGAGACAAAGAAGGCAATCACCTCGGCTATCGCGACCTTCACTGGCATGGTGTCCAAGTCACCAACTCGTTCAGACCGAATAATCTGAAGGGTTATAAGGGCCTTGATTGCCTCCGAGCTTGCATATATTTCAAGAGTGTTGGTGACCATATACTTGGTGCCTTCCCTCACATATCCTCCTCTTAAGTTCTGCCAAGCACAACTTCATACGCCCAAGCTTTAAAGCGATGAACTCATCCCGCAATGACCACAACCAACTTTGTACGTATGCCTATGCAAAAATGAAGGAAATGTAAAGGATGCAAGATCCGAGGACCCTTGCAGCGAATTACATACGATAGAACGAGCTCGTGGAGCGGTAGAAGACAATGCCAGCTGCATGTCGCGACTTCCCCTCGTCACTCGAACAGAGTCAAATGCAGGAACTACAGGTTTCTCTGTCAGAGATCGCCTATTCTGAGCTCTACTTGGAGAGCGCTGAAGCTTGGTAGACGGGGCGGGGCGGGGCGAACCACAAGTCTGCGAGGCACATTGTCGTCCACGCTGTAGTCTAGTACCAATATGAACTGACTCGGTACCTACCGACTCGGTAACTGGCTGCTCCTGCCCAATTAGAGTTCTGTAAATCTGTCAGCTTATAGACCCGTCACAATTGACAGCAAAGCAGTACGACACTTCTATAGCAGCGCCCTCGACCTAGAACATTTCCAAATCCCATCACTGGTACAATATTCTTGCAAGTGATGCTTGCTTTCGAATTTGTAGGAAAAAATCATACAAACATAAGCAAGCATCGCAAATGCCATGGAGAGAACGGAAAATAAATTCTCTCCATGGCATCTGCGATGATACATAAGGGCAAAATATCCATAGCCTAACCTGAGGGTTTTCGTCACTCCCTTCAATAGCGTCACCCTGAGAGGCCACATTTCCCTCCACAATCTTGAACGGAATGTTCATTTTCTTTTGGTGCTTGGGGCACTTAGTGGCTGAATTTGATGTGAGGAAACAGCAAGCATTCCCACAACCGTAGTAATTTGCAACTTTCGAACCGTGTGTTGACTCGTCAGAGCTAATGAACGGTGTGCTCTGCGAATTCAGAAGCTTGCCAGCTCCGAACGGCGTAGCTGGCTTCGGATCAACCAAACAATTCTTCTCAACGATCATCTCCTTATCATCCAGCTTTGCTACGCTCTGTAAAATGTTGGAGATGGAACTCATGGCGAAATGCTCACCAGAGTCTGTCCTTCCTTTTCTGGACGCTGGAGAGTAGGGACAACCGGGAGGGAATGTAAGGGGAGTCGAAGGCCGAGGCGCAATTTTGCACTCTGGCCTATGAATCATGGAGGCTCCTTCTAGAAGTTTTATGATGCGGCCAGCAGGTAGGGTAAGAAACCCAATCAGTGTGTCCACAAAGTCTTTCCCGGCTTCCACACACAACACTTGCCTGGTTGCTTTAGAGAAGAGTAGCGCGATGGGGATGCTATCATCTCGCTTGCATGGTGGCATACCACAGTTGGCGCAAGGCTCCTGTGTTTCGTTGTACCCCGCCATTGCAAAAAGTATCGGTTTTATATTAGGGCTAACGGCCCATGCCTCGCCCTGGAGTCCCTTCCTTGCGCAAACGTCTCAATAGAAGGTGGACCTGAAGTGGTGCATCCCAGGAACTGCTTCCAAGGGAGCTGTTAGTCCAATCTTGACTGACGAAGCCGTAGGCATCTCCCGAAACCCTGACTAGAGCTTCACTTGTGGTGTAGTAAAGCACATGCAGCATGTTATATGGAATTCCGAAATGAGATAGCCTGCATTCGAGTGTCATACTGATCATTGACGCATTTAAGAGAAAGGTAAGAGATTTGAAACCTAACAGGTAATAATTGACTTAGCGCTCAAGTGCCGAATCTGGAATCATACTACGAGTAAAGGACGAGTAATTTGCGCGAATCAGACCACTGAAGACAGTAAACAGTGACCCTGAAAACGATTGAATGACAAGGAAGAAGGGTTTTAGGAAATTGTGGCTTGCAAATGGCACAGTGCAGTGCAACAAACCGAAGAACAATATCACAACTCCTTTTCTGGTACAATGCAGAACTATTTCGATAGATACCTCATGACTTATCTTTCAAATATGACTCTCAAAATGCAGGTTCCTGCCACCAATGAAAGGACAGCCAACAATGCTGCGTAGCGCATCGCAGGAAAGTAGGATGCAGTACAGTTCTGGATTTAAAAGATGAGGAAGAAACTCACTTGTGTAAATACGCACAAATTAGAAGATTCGATTACATGGGTCCGTCGCAATGATCGCAACAAGATATGTCCGAAAAGGTGAAGATCACGTTCAGTGCAGTGAGCCTAGCAAGAGGCAAAATCATCTGCGACGCGGAACTGGCGAGGGACGTGGTCGACAAGGATAGGCAACTCACGCGCACATGTATGCGAAGCGTTTCAACTGAATTTCATAGGTCACTTCGTTACCAGATTTGGACTCCATCCATCTCCAGCGCTTTTTTCATTCATAAAAGTACACGTGGAGTTGTGAAAACGTAGTAGATGCAGGAAAACATGCTCTCCTAACACACCACTGAACAGATACATGGAAGTGCAAGAAAAAATGACCTTTCTATAAATAGAAATTCTACCTCGTGATACAGATCGACAGCTTGCCACAAAACGTCGAACTTCTATGAAATATTGAGTTGCAGTAATATTACACTACACACGTGATAGTTGAAGAACCACGTGACAAACACTATTCACATTGATACACAAGGTTGCAAACACGAAACCGCACTCAGAGTGCCCACGAAGAGCGCAGTACGAAAGCAGGGGTTTGTGACTGTTTATTTAGAAGATACACTAAACCAGGTTGTAGGGTAAAACCGCGTCCCATACTAAGCTTCAGAAATGCCTCCATTTGCAATTGCATGTCACATGATCCACCTGATACAAAAATATGCCTAGCACGTGAGACAATCTTACATTCAGCAGATGATGATGCAAAACAAACTTGAAGGAACTAAAAAAACATCAATAAAAGCAAGAGCCCAGCTATAGTTGGACATGAATTTTCTAAATTTTCTAAGACCTTCAACTACTATTTCAAGATTCTTCAGAAGGAAGTATATCTTTAGATGTCGTAGCGAAAACCAGGTTTGCTCGAAACAAAACTTACTAATGCAATGTAAAAGTTGAATAGCATACCTAAACCATCTTCAGCACAAGTATATCTAAGATCTTCGTATCTGGTAGAGTTCCACAAGTCCACTTTTGAGCTCCCCACACACAAACCCCAACCAGCCGTTGTCCCGACAGTTTTTGTAAGGCTCACTGTCCATTCGATTTCTCTGTTCTCGCCTTCTTGGAGCCAGTACTCTCGGTCAGCCTAAAACAGGCCACACAGTGCAGGAGTATGACTGATTGTACAAATTATATGATTCAAAATCCAGCGAACACAAAGTTAACCTCAAATCACTCCCATAAAAGACAAAATTTCAATAAACAACATGGTTGAGCATCACCAACCTGGGCCCAGCCTGCAAGGCTCACATTTGCACCAACATCAATTTCACCAGCTACTGCAATTGACTGCATTGCACTCCCATGAGTCTCCGGAATAGTAATGATTCCACGATCAGGTTCACCATTAGGTGTTCCCCATGAGGCGTTTGCAGAATATCCAGAGGGATTGTCTGATGATGTCCGAAAATCACGTAGCCGTGTGTCCATGGGTGTTCGAAAATCTCGGGGACTGTTCATAGGTGGGTTACTGGAACCCGAATTTTTCCGACTGTGATGAGACTTCGAGAGAACTAGAGGTCCCATTTCACTCCAGTGTAAACCTCTGAAAGAAGGCAAGGGAGGACTAGGCCAGAAGCGATTGACTGCCGAGAGCGAGAACACAGAGTTCTCCCACGGTTGAAACATAATATGTGCCAGGGTGCTGAGACAGAGTGGCCCACTATTCGCTGGCCCATCAGATAGCAATGACCCAGTGCCCCAGCCAGAAAGGAACTGTGACAATGAAATGAGCGCCGTTTTTCCTCTCAAAGTAGCTCCTAAAGCGGAACCCATACAATCGTGGTACATGGAAGGTCCTACCTTGGCAAATTGTGTCAATGCATGACCCTGCAAAACAAGATCAATTGATTAGACATTGACCTTCTTAGAAAGCTTGACCAGATTAGACACCCCCCTCAGATAAATAAAATTGGTAGGTCGATAGCAGAACATAGGTAATAGTCACCATCATACTCACCTGCAATGGGTTCACAGTCTCCGTGATATCACTACCACGAGCTCCTAGGGGCGCAACCACAACATTTAAATCATCTGTGACTTGAGCATTGTAAACGAGCTTGGTAACTGAAATGGGACCCCCAAGTATGCTGCCATCACTACCAGAGTGCCCAGCTGAACATTCCGTGATCATCACATCTCTCTCCCTGTAAGAGGTCTCGAATGTGAAGCGCACGTCCAGGCCTGTGTGAAGACCAGCTTGCTCGAGCGCAGCACGAGAGTGTCGACTGCTCTCATCGTCCAATAAAACGAAAGCACCGCCAGAACAAACTTCCCCCTTCAGTTTCGTCTTAGCACCACCTCCTTCAAGCGAAGATTGCCCCTTTGATGGACGTAGGCCTGTGCGAAACTCAAGTCTATCCAGACGCTCTCTGACTCCCAACAAATCTGAAAAAGTCTCGCGCTGTAGTCTTCTCAAAGCAGCAATCTGCACAGAAGGTAGCTCGTCGACTGAATCAACAGAAAGAAAATGTGCAAACAAACAACACAGACTAAATATATCGTTTATTTCAAATAGCATATGACGTGTGTATGCAGTTCGCAAGAAGGGACTGCAGAGTTTCTTAAATTACAAACCTCAGAGCTCTTTGCAGGTGTCTCATCTCCATTGTTCTGCTGAATAATCTGCGTCGCGTATGCAGAGGCTTCATCCTTCGACGCAACTCGCTCGTTTTCCATTCCATTCGAACCAACCAAATAGCCTGTTAAATTGCACAGTGAACAACCAAAGACTCGGTCTGAGTTCGCAATCCGCACACTACCACGAGGAAACAGAGGAAAAACTGGGACTCCGCAAACCAGGACAACAAGTTCGGTTCATTACAATCCAAACAAAAATATTAGGTGAATTTCTTGCAAGTATATGATTTCATGAAATGCGAGTCCTCGCCAGATTGTTTTCGATGTCTACCATTAGTCGGAGATAGAAAATTTAAAAAACTGTATGCAGCCTTTTCGATTGATCTAAAAATTTCACGAGCCGTACCCTTGTCGGACGCTTTGGAGGGCACCTTTGCAGACGTCTGCTCCGCAGCCCCAGCTCTCTTATCCCTTCCAAGTGGCAGATCATCAAAGGGCCCCTTTCCACCTAAAGCAACTCCTGATGCGGAGCTCAAGGACGCCAGAACCGGTGCGCGATGATCCGGATTCTTAACAGGCGCTTCCTTGACATGCTGTTCATCATCTCCCTCCTCCTTCTCAACTTCATTACTAACCAGAACCTCCCTCTCTATTTCCCATCCGCTTCCGTCATGGCCACTGCTCCCATCCCCTCCATTCCCCTCATCCCCACCACCCCCACCTCGAATTCCACCATCACCTCCACCTCCATCTTCATCTTCGCTAATCTCCAAACTATCATTCGCTTTGGAATTCCCTGCATTTTCCCAAAACGGATGCCAAAACAAGGCCCCTGACGACGCACTCGCCACAAGAGAACTCCCCAACGTCCTCTCTCCTAGGTCGCTCCACCACAACGACTCCGATCCTTGTGAACTTTCCCCTGTGGATGTCAAGGTGCGGCGAACCCTGCTACGTCCAGCAAATCTCCCGGAACTCCTCGCACCTCTCCTCGATGACAATGCCCTTCTCACACAACCACCCGAACGCAGCTCACAACCGTAATCACCCTCTTTTCTCAAACATTTGGTGTGTTCCCCATGCTCCAACGGTAAGTCAACAAAATGAGCTCTCTTGCTGCGAGGCCTCTCCGAGAGCCAGGAAATATCCTTCGAATCCCCGAGCTTCGCGGGAAGCTCCGCCCCAGAGCTCTGCGCGAACTGCACTTGCAAGACCCCCGGTGTGGCGTGGTGCCACAACCCTAAACCCATGGATACTTGGAACAATCCCCACACCCCACTCGACAATCCCAACCTTTTTCAAGGATCCTGCAACTCAGCCATCATATGCCAATCGACAATCGACAACCAACCCTCTCGAGTACAAAACCTCAACGATCGCACCAATTTTCGCTCATCGTCACTGGCTGATTGCATACGGACACAGCCTAACTTCTTCCGAGTAATTGCCCCACCCCATTCACTGACGTCGTTGACACGACGTATTCTCCAGGTGAGCATCACGTCGGAATAATAAACACAAAAGAAGAGCAACATAATCTACGCTGGAGATTGACGAAGTCCATAACTTCACACAAGACTCTGAAAAAGGGGGCTTGTCCACAATCATGGAGGGTACACTCTTCATCGAACGGATGAGAGCCAGTGCGCATTCTTCGACAGGCCATGAATTGCACTTCGAACCTTTATTTTCTCGAAAGAATATACCTCCGATTACAAATTTCACCACTGGTGAAGAGTTATTCCGTAGAAAAGAGATTATCCCTTTTGAGATGCATTTGGTGTGAGTCATGTAGTCGAAGTTAGATTCGACTCAGGTGCTGTATTACATTGAAGATGAGGGTTTCCACTGTCGGAGCATTCGTGCATTGAAGATCCAAAAACTGGAAAACACTACTGAACTCCATGAGGATGGTGACGATTTTCTACAGTGGGTTGTTCAAGGCCGAAAGCTGTTCAGCGCCCTAGGGATCCATAGCCCTGATACCTATCAACGCGGCATTAGTTTCCTACTAAAAAAACAGTAAAGCTATGAATTCTCACATAGTGGATTGCGCTGTAAACATAGATCAGCTACAGCATTCCATGAGTCTGGTGTATAGGTCGGTTCTCAACTGGCCAAATTGCCAGCATTACTATTTATCACAAACATGTTACACTTACAATTGGCTTCTGAAGTACTTAATGTTACACTGAATAGAATGAAAGCGCCTCAAATGCTTTCAACACAACTAATAATCGTACAATCATCACTAGCATAAACAATGCCAATGGCATGACATGGCATGTAATAGTTCAATTAAGGTCCCAATAAGCACTCGGCTGTGAAGAGATCTACGTTGCGTGCCGGAATCCTTCAACGCCACTAACTCTTGATGAGCTTAAGTTCTAATTGCTAAGACTAGGTGAAGGAAGGGGCCGGTGGCACAACTGCTGAAAACTCAGGATGAATAATTTGAGAATCAGTTAAATTCTTGCTACCAGCAAACAACTCCTCCCATAACTCTTTTACGTCCTGCATAAGCACAAACTGAACTGTTTAATGAATCTGCTTATACAACTGTGTACTGTTTGGGACATTTCCGCAGAAGAGAAAAATTAGGCAATTATGTTCATGCATCATCTAGTCAGTAAATTAAGAACATGTTCTTCATCAATGTTCAAAATACTACAATGTAATAGGCATGCAAAGAAGCAGCATCAATAAAAGATGAATTTATAGGCGTACCTTAGACGTAAAAACTGGGATAAGAGATTTGCCTTCACAGCAGAATCCTCTATTTCGTTGCGGTCTGGACATTAAGCATCTTGAACAACCCGCTCTGCATCACCACAAAAAAGATTAAATCTCGCTCTCAAACTCGATATACAGTCTTTCTGCGGTCCAATCAAATTTGGAAACAGTATTAGTCCATATTGTAAAGCAGACTTTTTTTCCACTACGAATACGGCTTATACGAATACTTACAAACATTTCCACACAAATAGCCTGGAGTTAAACTTGTGTGAGCATTATTCCACGAGGGGATATGGATCGTGAGTATTGGTGCAAGCCACATGATGTTTCAACCAAAGTAATTAACAATATTTCACAATAGTTCGAGCGTAGTAAATAAATTCTACTTCTGTGCGATTCAACAGCAGTTGAAATTCACCTGTGCACAATGGAACGTTCCAAGCCATCATACAAAAACACTTCCTGCTACCTTGCAACTGCACCTAATTATTTCTTCCATGATGATCAGTACCAGACAAGTTGCAAGACATTAGTTTCTTGTGTGAATATGCTAGGCAATCAAGGAATCATCAAGGAAATATCAAGCACACCTTTAGGTCCATGATAGCTCGTTGAAGCGGCTCCCGCGCGGAAGCATAGACACGACAATGTACAAACCCAGTTACAGTGACTATTGCCGCAACGCCTTGTCTCTCATTTATGTCTGCAGCGAGTAGAATCATGACCACAACAAAACTAATCAACATACGAGATAAAAGACTTGAAGCCCAAGAAGTGTGCACAAATCGGTAGAGTGTGGGTACGTCAAAAGAGTGAATCAGAACTAACCCCCTGTTCTTCCATTATCATGGACATGTGCAAGGTATTAAACAACCTGTTGGATGTCCAAAATCTTTACACAGCTATGTGTGCTTAAGCTAAAAAGTGTAATAACATCCATATAATGGACGACGATCTTAGTCTGTAGAATACTTAGGATCACACAAGGAACCCAAAGTTCAAAAATAGTAAAAGTAATCCAAAATCCTAAGTCTCAACACCAAGAAAGTGGAACATGAAGCTGACTTCACTGTTTCACTAACCACAGCTACGGCGGACTTGAGGCGTGCAGACACAGCTGATAAGGTTGCATATAAATTGTCCCTAACAGTTCTAGCAGAACCTCCATTAGCATTGACAAGCAATGATAATTTGTATGCACGAAGCAAACAATCGTACTAAGAACATCGACGGTGGCAAGCTTTTCCCACAATCCACTAGAAACATGAAAACATGCAAGATGGAAATTCTCAGAAGAAGGTGCTCATCGTTTTCACAGTTCAGAGGAGACGCAGATACCACTGCCCGACTCAATCGCCGCACCAAACAAAGACAACCTTCAACTTGGCGTTTTATGCCTTACTGATTTCTTTTTTTCAAAGCAAGACCATATCGTGACCTAATATCGTATAAAAACGAACAATAACCTGCCACAACATCGATGTCGAGTTTTTTGAAGCGTCCTCAGAAGCAAAACATAATTATACCAATCACATCCATCACTCCCACAAGCATCGTCGACACCTGCATAACACAAAGACTCCAATAAGTACGGTTTCGAAGCGGAAACTTTGACCACAATCTGCTGGGAAGAATAGCCCTGATTCATATCCACAAGCAGTTCAGATGGCATCTCACCTGGCGAGAATGAGCGGCAACCCAAACAGCGTCAATAATCACGGAGGGGTTGTCTAATGCTGGCTTTGGATTTGCATTCCTCTTACTGCTGCTCTCTTTCTGGCATCTAGATGCACCTGTCAGCTTAGCAGCTTCGTCTCTACTTTTACCTGGGATTGAAACGAGAGAAAAAATAGAGTCACGGGAAAGTGACGCACCCGATTTCATCATCTGATAAAACATTCGATTTCCAAGTTAGTTCTAATTCGGCACGCGGCACATGATACTCATCTACGGTAGAATATCAAAACAAATTAAGAACTTGGAGCGCGAAAAAACAAAACAACTGTCGATGAATCAACTCACTGAAGCAGGAAACAAGTGCACAAATGACAAGAAAAATCGCATGCATTTGCAAGCGGGACTGGGATAGTGCATCGACATACAATTCCATTTGCCCCTAATTACTCTCTACCACAATCTGCACCATTCTTCTCCCACTCTCCGCTGCTTCCCAAAATTCACACAATGCTAACAGCGTCGAACCTTCAAAAATCACTTCGAACGCAACATACAGAGAGCAACACACTGTCCCGCTCCTGAAAAAAACAAACTCTAACCATTCGTCTGCCCTTGTATATCTCAAAATCAACTCTCCTCACGGTTTAGGGACCTGCCCACATTGTCCACTTGTCCGCAACAAATGATCTACAACAGAAATACTATATCCAAATCTCCCAGGGACACATGACTCTGATAAGGTCAGTATAACTTAATTTCTTGTCTGGGTTATTCAAAACTTTTTACTGTGCATATGCAGTCACAAATGGAACGTGTCAAGCAACTTCTCCCAAATATTATTGCTAGCTTTTACTTTATACTTGCGTAAGGCTCAGAACTGGGACTAGAAATAGGGCTACCCACTTCTATTGAAAGGGAAATTAGGGTACGGATTCCTAAACCCTAGAGCACTTTCCGCCCTGGGTTTTGGTTTGACCCGTAGCGCCTGAATTTGTAGAGTGATTGAGATTTTTGGGTAGAAGTCGGAACTGACGAAGCGCATTGGAGTAGTGGAGTAGTTGTGTCGTTGGTAGGGTTTTCAGCTTGCAATTCTTTCCAGTGGGTAATAGGAATTAGCAGCCATGCTTCGTATAGTGAAGCCCAAGACGAAGAGGGCAAAGCGGGAACTAGAGAAGCGGGCTCCCAAGCTTGAGGAGAACTCGAAGAAGCTGCTGCTCTTGCACGGGACCAAGACCACTGCGAGCATCAAGCAAGTGTTATCGGATTTCTACCACCTTCGCAAGGAGGGTGGGAAGGCTATTAAGTACACGAAGAAAAATGACGCGATTCGACCTTTCGAAGGTGGAGGCGAGACATCTCTGGAGTTTCTTTCCCAAAAGACGGATTGTAGCTTGTTTGCGTTTGGTTCGCATTCGAAGAAGCGGCCTAATAATTTAGTTTTCGGGCGCATGTTCGACCACCATGTGTATGATATGATGGAAGTAGGATTAGAAGATTTTAAGTCTATTGAGACCCTTGGAGGAGGGAGGAAGGCTGCACCTCAAGCTGGGTCTAAGCCATGCTTTGCTTTTGTGGGTGAGAAGTTTGAATCAGACCCTAAGTTTCGTCATTTCAAGGAGCTCATTGTCGATTTCATGCGTGGGGAGGTCGTCGAAACGATAAATCTTCAAGGATTAGACAGAGTTTTTCTTTGCGTTGCTGTTGGAGACAAAGTTATTTTCAAGCACTGTGCCATTCGATTCAAGAAGTCGGGCACCAAAGTACCCAGGGTGGAACTTATTGAAGCGGGTCCCTGTATGAACATGGTTCTTCGAAGGAATCGGGAGCCTAGCACTGATTTGCGGAGGGAGGCTATGCGACTTGCACCGAAGACTTCTAAGAAGAAGATTAAGAATGTGAGCACGGATTCCTTGGCTGGTAAGGTTGGGCGCATGTACGTTCCCGCACAGGAGGTAGGTGGCATGGCCTTGACGAAGATGAAGGGGCTGAAGCGAGAACGGAGGGCTGAAGCTGCTGCCAAGGCTGCTTCTTTGCAAAATAGAAGCGAAAGTGGTGGAGGTGATGTGACAATGGGAGAGGCAGAGAATGAGTCCGCTGGGTCTCCCAATAAGAAGCTGAAGAGCAAGGGCGCGTAACCTACCAAGGCAACCGTGGTGAGATTCAGGACTCGTTTTGGCGAATGATAAAAGTAGCTGCTGATTCGGTTAGAGTTTTAAAGCATCAGGTTTCATTATATAGAGTACAATCAGCGATGATTTTGTTTAACGATATTACATCTAATTTGAGAGTGCTAGAAGCTGGTCATCACAACCTTAAATCCGAAGGTACGTACAATGAAACAATGTGCGAACCCGAAGGCACATGCAATTTTTTTGCAAAATTGCACATAACTGTTTTATTTTTTTTCTCTCAATTTATGATCTGAGCATTCTCTCGGAACGTGGCTTCCCTTTTTTTTCTTCGCTTCGTCTTTTCATGCCTGAAGGAGTTGATTTTCCTTGCAGATTGAGAAATTCCTTCTTCACAACAGATTATTCTAGTTAAAACCTACTTGGTGAGATGGCATTGGTAGAGGTGCTGCACTCGGAGATGTTTGATTGTGGGATACTGGAGTAAAGACGTTGTGGTTTTTCTTAATCGAAAATGGTAATTGTTGTAAGTTCGTCGTGTATGGATACCAGGTGAAGGAACGAGTACCTAATAGCATCAAATTTCTTCGCAAGTTTGCACGGGTTAGATGCGGGTCTGCACAATTTGAATCTCATGCAGAGCAAGTAGATGAATTGAGGCTCAAAAGACGTTGACAGGATGCAGTTCAATACTAGGTTGATTTGAAAACACCATCAAATCATCCATCAGCGACATGGTTCTAATAAAAAAACGCAGATGTATATGACCATTTAGACTCAACATATCTTAAGTTTTCTTTACAAAATCGTGCTATTGCCAGTAATACTCCCCAGCTGTGTTTGAGCGAGTCCGCCAATAAATGTGAAACGATCAGCACATCACGGTTTTTTTACAGCTTCCTCTGGAATTTCCATAGTGGTGGCCCTAAGCATTTCCATGAAACTCAACTGCTCATGCACAGATGTATGAAACTGTTGTTTGAACTCTCCAAGCGCATAGAATTAATAAGATCCGGCAAGATATAAGGTAAAGGATTGGAAGGTTGCAAGAATCGTTTAGTCAGGTAGTCTAACATTTACGACACAAACAGAGGTACCGACAGGTGATTGCAGGTTGGCACACAGATTTGGACAGTGAAAGGCCTACGCCAGTACTTAATTGAGCAGGAAGCGGATCTCTCCAGTCAAGACGATTCTCATGCAAGGGCAATAGAAGTCATTGACCTTGCTTATACAACTGTGCACTTTTGAAATGTGTTGTGTGCAATCAGTCGGGCAATTCTCGTCCATTTGATACAAGATGATATCTCAATGTCACATAGTCCGTAACTTCGATCGTAGTGAGGAGCTAACAAGCATCAAGCTTAATCAGAGGAAAGCTCAATGTGCATTAAATTGCATTGAATGATACGAAGGGAAACCCCTCAATGCCGACAGTATTAATACAAAGATGTAATTGTGCCTTTCATAACCAAGAGTCCAGGAGAAACCAGCAACAGCTCTTCTAAGATTCCATGGACACATGGCACGCTGCACCTGTATCCAAACAACCAGAGTCTCATGTCCCCAAACGGAACTTTCATCGATTTGACATTTCGACCATTCAGTAGTTTCTCAATATTAGTGATGATTTTTTCCTAGTGTACAAAAACGTGAAAACGAAGCCCTAACAGTTGAATTACTTCTTCCCCTTGGCTTTGGTTTCCACAACCAAGACTTCCGAACCAAGATCAAACATCCTTTCCAATGCATGCATGTTCTCGATAGTCTCGCTAACGGTCTTCGAATCCGTCCCATCTGATCTCAAGTGCTGCATTGGACCATGCAACAACTTGTTCACGATACCCCTGCTTAGATCCTCCAAAGCCCGTTTCTGCTTTGTCGTCAAATCCTCTGGCATTTTGCTCAGCGCTTTCTCTAGCTCTGCTTGCCTGACACGCTCAGCGTATGACCGCAACTTCTTAATTGTGGGTACAGTCTCCAAAGAATCCCTCCACGCATCGAAGTTCTGAATTTCGGCGTCAATAATCACTTGAGCATCAGCAGCCTTTCGTCGCCTATCTTCCTTATTAGCAGCCACCACTTCCTTCAAGTCGTCTACATTGTAAACACGCGTGGAGGGCAGGTCGGAGAGGCAAGCGGCGACGTTCCTTGGCACTGAGATATCAATGAAGTGCCTCACACCTCCGCTAGTCTGTAACAAAAGAAGATCAATATTATTAAGCCCTACAAAGCATTAAATGGTACCCATAATAATAGATATGCGTTTTAAAACTGCAAAATTCTTTGGAAGATATGCGAATTATCAACAATGCCATCCTCACCTGAGATGCAGGGGTCAAAGGCTCCACATTCTCCTTCATAAATAGAGGAATCTCGGATGAGGTACTAGTGAAGACGAGGTCAGATTCTCCAGTACACCGCAGCATTTCAGTGAGAGGCTCGTATATAATGTTTGCATCTGGAAACTCAGTTTGCAAATCCAGAACTCTTTGCTCTGACCTATTAACGATGGTCATACGCGTACATCCTTTCGAAATCAAATGCTTCACCAATAACTTTGACATCTTCCCAGCTCCTACAATCAACACGTTCACTCGTGACACACCCCCTTCTGGGAGCTTCATGACGGCTAGCTCCACTGCAGCCGAGCTGACAGAGACGGCTCCAGCAGAAATATTAGTCTCTGTTCTTACTCGTTTTCCAGCGGTAATTGCCTGCTTGAACAAACCTGTAAGATTACGACCAAAACCAGAAACTTCTTGCCCAACCTTAAGAACCTGTTTAACCTGCACATCAGAATAAAACATAGGGAACTAATTAGCAAAGAGGATGCACCAATAGTCATCTTGCTGTGCTAATAGTGACACTGCGAGGCCATTCTGAATAAGGCCATACATTTTCTCAATAAACACCACCGAGTGCGGGAATGTTCAATTATCACTAAGTCACGGTTAACATTAAATCAGCACATAAGCAAGGAAATCTTGGAAGTGTCTCCCTCACCTGCGCAAGAATCTGACCTTCTCCAAGAACCAAAGAGTCTAGACCTGAAGAGACTCTGAATAAATGCTGAGTAGCATCTTGATCCCGCAAAATAAATATGTGTTCCATTAGATTCTCAACAGAGATACCACTAGTCTGCACAGCTCATACACGTCGAACATGTTAAAAGCAGCAACTACCTTTCAGGCTCGCAACTTCTTCTTTTCTTTTCTTTTCTTTTTTTTTTTTTTTTTTTTTTTTTTTGTTGCCCGGACAAAAAGATTGAGTAATCGAGAGAGGTACTATAACATACACCTTACAACGTAATTTTCCGCTCTAATTTACTACAAAACAGCAACAATGCCGAAAACGTGGTGTAAAGCAGAATCAGAAAAGAAGACGCAGTACCTTCGACATCCATTCGGTGACCTCCTTAACTCCTCTATTCCATGAGACAGCAACCACATATATCTCAAATCGATTGCATGTACTGAGAACACCAGCTTCCTCAATATGATTCTGGCTTGAGAGTTCGTCGATGGCACGAGGCCACTCAGCTTCGGGTATAGCAAGCTTCTCACGCATCTCCACAGGAGTAGTGTGTATACTCAAACCCAACACCATGATACTGCTCTTCACTTTCGTATACCCTGCACACAATGTAAAGAAACAACTAATCTAAGAAAAGAAGCGTCGCGAGGCACTGGCAACCATTAAGCTGCAGTATCATTTATGGAAGCAACTGCATCATCTAAAGTTAAGCACAGACAAAATCGGTTCAGCAATTTTTTTGTTCCGTGTAGTTGGTGAATGGCAATGCCTAAGACCAAATGCGTGCAATCCCCCAAGCCTTGTGGACATCATGGTCAAATGACGATTACTCTGTGGCCCCAAGAATGGCAATGCAAAACACTTACGATTAGCGCGGGCGTTCTGGAACTCCTGAAAAGCTGATACGCTAGCGGCCTTAATCCTGTGGCTAGGGGGCATCTCACGATCAGACATGTCCGCCCTGGGAGCCCCAGGGTTGACAACCTTCACTCCCGCCAGCTTCTCGGTACACAATCCCTTCGAGGAACCCCACACACTGGACCTGCCAATTCGCACTCTGCGCAAACTCACACCCTTTGACGCAACCCCCTCCACGAAGGAAGGCGCAACCACCTGACCCACCCGCATCGTCACCATGGCTATGGCCACAACCCCAACTCTCCACCTTGCACAAAACAGCTGCCAATGCTCAAGCCCACTGAAACTTGCCCTTCACGAAAACCGCGGGGATCCAAAAACTCCACACTAATGCTTCATCTTCGATTGAATAGCCCCCAATTAGCGTACCCACACGAGACTTGGCTAAAAGATCAAACCCACAAACGGTATAGCACAATAGCAATCAGACGGACCGAGTCCTGTGCCACCGCTGCAGTGCGAGCTGCGGAATCGGAGAAGGAATTGCAGCCACGAGCGGGCCACAGGATCGACAACGACCAACAGATCAACAGCGGTTTGGAGCACAAGGAATGAGCAAAATCAGTCCAATCCCGAAACAAGAAGGATTGGTAGCTATCCCTCCGCATGGAAGAATGGATTCGTCCCAGCAATCGTTCGAGGATTGGCTGGGGGGTGATTTTACCCTCCGATGAGGATCACGGGTTGGGTATGCCGTCCGATCAGTGTGGGGTCCAGGAGCAAGATGGCACACGATAAGAAGAAAGAAGACTGGCGGATGGATGATTATCTGACTCTTCGGGTAGCGTTGCCCGTACCGATTTACACACCCAATTCCGTGCATTTAGTATGTCCGAAGTGTGTAACAGTTCGTCTACTTTTTTTTACAATTCCCTCGAAATCTCACTATCGAGTCTCACATCTTGCCGATACGTCGTTGATCATTTCCTGGATTGTTGTTTTAATGACTTCACCAATCGCGTTGATGGTTTTTTGGGAGAGTGGGTTTTGCTTTCGGGGACGAAGTGGGGAGTGGGGTTTCTCCAGACACAAGATTTGTAGGCCATCATCACGAGCAGTATCATGGCAACCAATCAGGTCCTGGTGGTTAAAACAGAGATAAAAGACCCCGCGACTTCCCCTCGGGGGCGGTTGTGACCCCGGCCCACTCCCAGCCACAAGCGCGGCTCTGACAAAGGCGCCATCGTCACCGCCGTGGACCAGCAACCATTCCCTTGGATATGACCCAAGGGATGCCCTACATCCGCGGCTCCCCAACTGCCATGACTTGTCCCAACCAGTTCCGAGGGCTTGTGGCACGCGCTGCTCCTTGAGCACACTCCACCTCTCCCTTCCGCAACTCCCCAGCACCGCATTTCACCCCCTTTCGGAGCTTGTCTTCATTCTTCTTCTTCGCAAACTGGACCTCTGCAGTTGTGTGCACACATCACCTAGAAACAAGAAAAAAAGTGATGGCTCTGGAGGGAACCACACGATCTCCCCCACTGCCATGGAACCAGCTCGCCATGCCCACAGATCCTGACATCGTGCACCCAGTTCTGAACCGTGTCTTTCCTGTAAGATGAATCCCAACTGCGATGCTACTTCTTTTCCCTTGCCCAGACCGATCTTCGTCGACAATCCACTTAGCCATCCCGAGCAAGCGTGCAGCTTCCTTCCTGTCTCGTGTGAGCAGTGGATGGAGGAGATTCAGCAAGCTTTTTCTGGAGTCCAATGCGTCGCGAGGCTCTCAGATTGCTAATTTTGTGTGAAGCTAGCTGTCTCAGCTTCTGACATGGTCAGACCCTTGCACCATGGTCGATGCAAGGGTCAAGAAATAAACACATATCAAAAAGATATTTTTGAAAATTTTATGAAATCAAAATTCTATTTTCATCAATTATAGTACATATATGCATGTGTATATACAATATAAGTATCATAAACTATATATATATCAAAAATAGGCTTGACAAATGTTGATTTATCAAAAATAGGCCTAATAAATTTTTAATTTCTAAAATAGTCCTTGTGATGGGATTGTAGAATTTGATATAGAAGTGCAATTGTAAAGGGAGGTTTAAGGTAGGATCTCTCAATGTAGGTCCTAACGGGGAGTCTAAGAAGAAGCTGCTTCCTACTAGAGGGTCTTAGGAGGTAGCTCTTTCTTCCCTTTTAAAAGTAAATTTTACAAATTGAAATATCTTGATAAATAAAAAGAAAATTTTAAAAGACAATATTTGAGAAAAAATCTTGAAATTGATGCATAGAATGCAATAAAAAGATGGTCAAAGTATTAAGGCTTACTATACACTCTATAAGCTATGGCAATAGTGTCATATGGCATGATTTTTAATTTAGGAATATACTAGGTATATAGTTGTAGAATTTACTTTTAACTTATTATACAAGCTTTGATAAGTGATTTATTCTTAATAAGAAGGATAAATAAACACAATAATATTAAAAAAAATCATAATAATAAAAATCTTTTATATTTAAGTAGATTTTTATATAAGATTTTCTATGGCATCTAAAAATTTCTTAATACCCTTTTCTATACCAAATCATAACTAACTAATTATTGGTAAGTTACATTCTTAATAACTTTAAAAAAAATCTATATTTTTTTTAAAAATTCATCTTTATATCAAACTTTTATAATAGCTTTATATTTCCATTTTTTATACCTTCATAAAGTAATAGTTTTCAAAAAACCCTTTTAGTTTATACAAAATGCTCAAATTGTAATAAAAATCCTTCAATACATTATTCACCTATAAAGGATTGTTATCTTGTTAAATTTTAGGATCTAATATCTTTTGATCCAACTATTTAGTTTTTATTAAATT
Source organism: Physcomitrellopsis africana (assembly GCA_036785485.1). Classification (NCBI taxonomy): domain Eukaryota; kingdom Viridiplantae; phylum Streptophyta; class Bryopsida; order Funariales; family Funariaceae; genus Physcomitrellopsis; species Physcomitrellopsis africana. Next base: position 101,944 of record JAWRVF010000438.1, on the reverse strand, counting down.
TTTTAAAATTATAGCTCATATCTTTAAGCTTTGTCATAAAAAAATTCAATAGTAGATTCACATCCAATTACGAGATATGTCAAAAATCTTAGCAAGTGCTTAAAACTTTAGTTTGTAAATATCCAAGCATTATTTTCTTTATATCTCTAAAGTCCAAAATCTAAATGCCACCAAAAATTTTATGTAGCTTGTTAACATAATAATACATATTCAAAAAAAATTAAGCCAAAATCTTATCAAATTTCTTGAAGTATAGCTCAAAATATAACTACTAATTAAGTTGGTTACTTATTACCCTTAGATTACAAATATTAATTTCAACTCCCAATATCTCTATCATTCTAACTTAGAATCCATTGAGCTATATATATATATATATATAGTTAAAAAAATATTTTTTCTAACTTTGATTGCTAATCCTTTATTATTTTTTATAGACGTGAATTATGTCCAAAGAGTAACAATAGGTACAAAATCAATACTTTGACTTTTATTGCCAATATCTCTTTCACAAAAATTCCAAATTATTCAATCTTTATATCAAACCTATATCCAAAATATTAAACTTGCTAATCCTAATTTCTAATATTTGAATGATGTCAATAGAATAATCCTAATTCCTAATAAGACCTTAGATAGTCTCCTTAAAGCCTATTGGATATGACTTTTGGCCAATAGGAATAGAGATTTCTATCATCCATTTCCACTCATCTATATAGATGGCCCAATTATTATTTTTTGAAACCAAGATCTCTTTTTAATTCTTTTTCTAATAAGATGTATGTAATATGTGCCTTAAATATTAAATAAAAAAATTAAATAAAATTTCAAGAATCATTAATGTTTAACAAAAATGACTCTAAATATATAAAAGTTATTATCAACATAAAATCAACTTCAAAATCATTATTAAAAAAAATGAGGTTGTACAAACATCATAGTTATACAAATATAATAGTTGTACAAACATCATAGGTTGTATAAAATATCATAGGTTATATAAATATTGTAACTCTATCTATAACTAAATCCAATTTAGAAAAAGAAATGACATTAGATAATATATATTTGGAAGAGGGTATTTTGTAACATCTAAAATACTTCAATGTTTTCAAGAAAAAGAATAGTCTACACTCTATCAAGAAGATAAAGTTTTAAAATTGATGTTAACAATTTCAACAAACTATTACGGATTAGATTAAAAAACTCATACAAGATTATAATAAGATAATAAAATATATGAATTATATTACAAAGTAATACAATATATAAACAAAAATAAGTTTAGAAGGTTCAAACTAGACTACAAGACATATATTATTGAGACTGAGGAGTCCTTCAACCTTGATATATATATATATATATATATATATATATATATATATATTTCAAAGACTATTATAAAAGAACCAAAGACTAGCATGCCAAATAAATTTGATAGAATAAAATCCAATTTTTGAGGTTTTATGCAACAAGTAAAACTCTACTTATGCTTATATTATTTTCATTATCTATATGGATTCACTCAAGTTACTTTTATAGCTACTCTTTTATTTAAAAGTGCTTATTTATAATTTATTCTATTATTAGAAAGTAATTTTTTAATATTATATGACCTGAAGGCTTTTACAAAAAGATTTATGGTAGTATTTGGAGATAGATTAAAAAAAGGTGGCAAAAAAGAAGATACAAAACTTATAACAAATATCATATTAAGTTTTAATTTATACTATAAAATTTTAATAACTTACATGTAATCTTGATTGGAATAATAAAAAAATTATAACTTGATTTAAATATGATTTAAGAAGTAGTATAAAAAATTTATTGATTATAATGACTCAAATTGATAATTTAGGAAAACTCATATCTTAAGCTATCAATTGCAATAATATTCTATTTGAATTATAATAAGAAAGACATTGGATATCTAATAATAATTATCACATTATAATTGTTATTTCTTCAAGAACATTAGAAAAGCATTTAATAAGTCTTAAAACTATATAAATCAATATAACTCAATTTTAGCCACTAATACAAATAAAAAAGAATAGGCATTGATAAAAAAATCTATGTTTATATTATTGAAAGTCTGATCATTAAGTAACAAATTGTCTAAATAAGTTTAGAAGATTTAAAGTACAAAGTATGATATCAATTCTAAAATTGGCTAAATTAGAAAACACGGATGTCTAATTATAATAAGGACCATGCGGCTAGACACCACTAAATTTCAACTACTAGAAAAAATCTCTTTCTATCTTTAAATCTTACATCTTATTTTATATATATATATATATATATATATATATATAAATTTTAAATTATAAGATTTTTTTTAAAAACCTTTTGGATATTAAAGCCTTAGCATGTTTTATGGATAAAGATTTTATAATTAAGTATGATTTAATATTAAGAAAGGAGATTCATCTTGTATTTACTAAAGTCATTGATAGAGAAGTACTTGTATTGGAAAAAATACATCCATTGCAAGTGGTATAAAAAGACTAAATATTATATATTATCTTTAATATTATTTAATATCTTACAAATCTTATTGTCATTGGACTTCTTTGATTTGACTTAAATAATTTGATATTAATTAGAATCTGAACAAAATTTCTTCAAAATTAAAATGTCAAAAGAAAAAATATGTTATATCTTTATTTCTTAGAGCTATTATTTTTATGCAAGAACCAAAGAATAATGTTGTATTCTTTTATATATGCTACCCTTGTTAGGAACATATACTTCAAAAGTTTATAAAATCTTTTAGGATATTTTAAAAATTTTCTAATTAAAAGGAAGTTGCTTGAAAAGCTTCCTAGTTGGTGGAAGTAGCTCGAGAAGCTTTCAAGTTAGTAGAAGCTGCTCAAGAAGTTTCTTAGTTTGATGGAAGTCACTCAAGAAGCTTCTTAGATAGGGACATATATTAGTATCAAGACTGAAGAATTCTTCATTCTTGACAACGCATCTTTTAGAATTTTAGTTCGCTTTTCTTGATATTGTTTGTGTATTCATTTAGATAATTTAAGTCTTTTTTGATTTCTTCTTAAAACTTCTTTTTAATTCAAGTCTTTTGTTTTGTATTCTTGTATCGTTGATAATTTGTCAAGATTGAATTTATCTTAAATATTAGAGTTAGATCCTTCTTGTTAGAGAGTGGATTATCCCTCTTCTTGAAGATATACTAACGCTTTAGAGGTTGCAGATTACCCTCGTCTAAATTGATATTTTTTTTATTATAATATTAGAATTTTATCCTTCTTATGAGAGAGTGAATCACTCCTCTCTTTGAAGGTCTTAAGGTATTTTAGAAGTTGTGGATTACTCTCTTCTAAACTGATATTATCTTCTTATAGATTCATATATTTTTTTTTCTTCCTCTAGAATGGCTAGAAGTCAAGTCATTAGTATGACCAAATCTTCTAAGTCCAAGTTAGATGCCATCATAAGCACTTTTATGATTTTATTTGCTAGAACTCTAGGGATTAAAGAGATTATTATAAAATTTCATACTAATACAACATCTGGAGTACCACAATCTATATTGCACCTATCTCTAATTTTTGCACTTAAAGATACAATACTACCTATATTGCACCAAGAAAATCCACCTATTTAACAATATAAAGAGCCTTAAGTTAGTCTTCTAGAGAAATATGATGGTACACATTTGAAGTTCTAAAAATTTATCAATTAAATTCAATTGATAATGATTCTACAACCTGATACTTATCTAATAGAAGAATCATAAATCAAATTGATTAGCACCTTGTTTATAAAGTAAGTATTATCATAGTTTGTTCCCTTGTTTGAAAAGAGATCATCAATTTTAAGCAACTTTGAAATTTTTATGGAAGCATTTAGAAAATATGATAAGGCTTATTAGACAACAACCAAGATTTGAATATTGTGACAAAGAGAGCATTGTGCATCAATCTATGCATCTGATTTTAGGCAACTAGCATGCAACATCAATTGAGATAAAAAAGTCTTGATAAATCAATTTTATTGGAATTAAAAGACAATGTGAAGGATTTATTATTATCACTTTTGGATCCACAATTATTTAATATAGCTATCAACTAAGCCATGAAACATGATAATTGGCTGTTTTAACATTGTCAAGATCAATATTCATGAATTTTAGCAAGATAACATGCAATCCAACACTCCTATTACATCGGCAAGCAGTCTTAATTCACATTCAAAAGTAAAAAATATGTAGTTTGATGCAATATGTTTTAAACCTTTTAGACCATAAAAAAAGAAGCATTGGATAGAAGAAGGTCTACATTTGTATTGTGACAAGGAAGAGTATAAGGTTTAAAATTGTCCAAAGAAATAAAATCAATGCATCACCAAAATCAAGAATAGAATTGTTCAAAAAAAAAAAAAAAATGTTCAATCATAGTAAAGACTATGCGGCTAAAGAATTTAATACTACAAAATTATTCAAGTTCCTCTCTTTTTGCTTAGTGTACTCATTGCTTTACAATTCTTTTGTGTTTTGGTCTTTAGAAGCTTTAAACAATCACCTTATTGGATTTAGGGGCGTTTGTTAGTTTCTTACATGAAATGTTTGCTAAGTTTTATAAAATTTGTCTAATATAAAAATTCAAACTTATTTATATAGAAATAATAAATCGATGACTTTTATCCTCTAGTAGTGTCACCTATAAAACAATACCTATGAAAGTGGCATTTGAAGACTATAATAGTTAAATTATATTCAATATTATTAAGACTTCTTCAAATCTTGTTATTCTTAGATCTTTTTGATTAAAAAAATATAATCCATCTATAGATTAAAGATTATAAAATTTTTAATAGAAATTTCTATAAAAAGAATTTATAAAAAGTCATAAGTTAATAAGTCTTTATTAGTTGAAGCAAGGACCTTTATAAGATTGACCAAAGAAGATATACCATTTGCTATTTATGTGACTCTAATTAAAGAAGATATGATTTCATTGATAAGTATTTTAGAGTAGTATAGTAAATATTAAGATATTTTTTGGAAGAAGAATATTAATATATTATCAAAGCACCGACCATACAATTATATCATAAATCTTCAAGAAGGAATATAATCACTTTTTAGTCTAATTTATAACCTTTTTTAAAATGAGCTTTTAGAATTGAAATATTATATTAATAAAAACCTTGCAAAAAACTTTATCAGGCATTTAAAATCTCTAATAAATATATATATATATATTCTTTGTGAAGAAAAATGATGGTTCCTTGCATATGTATGTTAATTATCAAGGATTGAATAAAATAATAGTAAAAAATTATTATCCACTACAATTAATCTTGGAACTTTTGGAACAATTTGGCTAAGCTAAGATCTATACTAAGATAGATCTTTGTAGAGCATATAACTTGGTATGGATCAAGGAAGGAGACAAATAGAAGACCCCATTTTAGACAAGGTATGGACATTTTGAATATAATGTCATGCCTTTTAAATTAACAGATGCACCCGCTATCTTTCAATATTTAATGAATGACATCTTTCAAGAGCATCTAAATAAGTTCATGGTGATTTATCTTGATGATATCTTAATTTATTCAAAAAAATTAGACAAACATGAGAAGCATATAAAGTTGATATTATAAAAGCTACAAGATGTAGCTCTATATGTCAAGCTAGAGAAATATATATTTATTAATTACAAATAGAATTTTTGAGATATAGTATATCTATTAAAGGTTTGATGATGGATTCCAAGAAGGTAGAGGTGGTTATGTAGTAGGCCATTTTGAAGATTATAAAAGACATACAATATTTTTTTTGATTTTCCAACTTCTATTAGATCTTTATCAAAAATTATTCTCAAATTGCTACTCTTTTTACTCAATTGACATGCAAAGATAAGTTAGAATGGAGGCCTTAAGTGAAAAAGGCATTTCAAGATCTCAAGTCAATATTTATTATAACTCTAATTTTAGTATATTTTTAAATTTTATAAAAGCATTCTACATGGAGAGTGATACTTTGGATTTTGTACTAGGGGCTAAACTTTCACAAATGAGTATAGACAATAAACTCCATCTTGATGCATTTTATTTTTGAAAGCTTTTTGCTACCAATATTAATTATGAAATCCGCAATAAGAAGCTCTTTACTATTGTAGATTCTTTTTAAGAATGGCATCATTTTTTTGAAAGAGCAATGCATCTTGTAACTGTATATACAAATCATAAGAACCCAAAATACTTTATCTCAACTCAGATTCTTAATTGCTATCAAACTCAATAGAATATGTCATTAATTTGATTTAACTTTGTTATCACTTGTTAACTTAAGAAGCAATAAAGATTGTCTAATACTTTATTAAGGAAATCATATCTTTTACCAAGGATAGGAGAGGCAACGTTTGATCAATAATATATAATTTTATTAAAGCTAGAACAATTTTGTCTTTGTGCTACTATTACATCGATACTTATTGATTCTAATTTTTTTGATAAGCTACATATTGCAACCACTAATGATCCTTTGATCCTTGATATTAAGTGTCGCTTCAATAAAAATATTGACAAGTTTAAGCTTGAGAAAGATCTTTTATATTTTAAAGAATATTTATATATTCCAAAAGGACCAAAATGATTGCGTATTCTTCAATCTTGCCATGACTTTTCAATTATCGGTCACTTTGGATTTAATAAGACTTTAAAACTTATTTCTTAAGATTTTTGGTGGCCTCAAATATGGAATGCCGTGAAAGACTTTGTGCTCTCTTCTAATATTTGTTTAAGATCCAAAAAACTTTGATATTGCCTTTATAGACTCTTATAACTTTATTTGTTCCAAGATGATTATAGTCTTCTATTTTAATGGATTTCATCACAAATCAATTGCCATCTAATTTATTGAACAACATCCTTGTGGTAGTTGATCAACTCATAAAGATGGCTCATTTTATTCTTTTTAAAAATACTACTTCTAATAAAGAAATAGCAAGGCTCTTTTTTGATAAAATATATTGATATTATAACCTATTGGATGATATCATATCTGATTGAAGATCCTAGTTCATATCTAAGTTTTGAAGATACCTTTTTAAAATATTCAAAGTAGATATTAAATTTTTTTTGGCTTTCTATCTTCAACAGAATAAACAAAATGAGTTAATTAATTTTTGGAGCAATATTTTATGATGTATCATCAACTATCATTAAAAAAATTGGATCTTATATCTACTATTAGCGGAATTTATATATAATAATATTTTTTATATTTTAATTCAATAAATATCATTTTATTCTAATTATAAATATCATCTGAAGCTTGATCTATGGAATACGCCAAAGAACAATAATTTAGTAGCTAAAGGATTTACAAAGCATCTGTTACAATATCAAACAATCTTGAAGCTTCAATTATAAGCAGCTCAAATTATTTACAAAGTATCTATAAATAAATTTAAAAACCAAATACATGTTTTTTATATTGGAGATAAAATACGGCTTCTTCGACTGAACATTAAGATCAAGCAACTATGCAATAAGTTGGACTATCAGAGGTTAGGACCATTTTTCATGCAAAAAAAAATTAATCTAGTGGCATATTACTTAAAATTACCATCTTCTATGAAGATACATCTAATTTTTCATGTCTTTCTTTTATAGTCATATAGAAAGTTGTATATTCTGGAAAGAATATAATAATTTCCACCTAGTATCAAAATAAACAATCATGAAGAATATGAGGTCAAAAAAGTATTTGATTTATGGTGAATGAGAGACAAATTGGAATATCTTGTTCATTGGCATAATTATGATATTAATAAGTGCACATGGAAATCGATTGAAAATCTTGCCAATACACCTGAAAAGGTATAAGAATTTCATTGATTCTATCCTCACAAATTCAAATATATTTGATGATAAGTTCTTGGTGAAGATTGAATTTGAAGAATATTTATAAGAGGAGAAGAGTCAAAATAAAGTCTTTATCAATATGCAGTCATCTATTCTAAGATAAAATAGAATTATAGAATTAAATCAATTACCATGTCAAACCTTCAAATATTGAGAGATTTAACAAAATAAGATTCACAAGATTCACTTGCTACATAAGCTTCAAATAAATCAATGCACTTTTTACAACCTTCAATTGAACAATATATCACAAACATAAGATTTATTTGAATAATTATCTAATTAATATGAATAGATAGAAGTAGATAGAAATAAGTTAATTTGATAATATTTTATAGAAAAGCTTCTTAAAAACTTCATAGATGTGCTTTCATCTTTATACATGTTTATAGATGATTGATAGGTTAGAAACTTGGCCAATAACTTAGCCACGTGTTGCACAAGTTGGTAGCTTATAGAACAAGTTAAATATGTGGCACACATATAAGAAACTTGTTTTATAAATTTGACACGTGTCTTGCAAATTAGACAAGTATTGGAGGTCCTATAGAACACTATTACATAGCTTTTAAGTAGATAGTATATATAGAGATAATAGTGAAGCCTTCTTCACTCTTATCAATTTTTTTTTTTTTTTTGTTTCTAGTCTAGTTCAAGAGTCTTTATATTTTTTAATCTTTGGCAATAGCCATTCCAATTTCTTCTTAAATATACATACTTTCTTATTTTTATTTTGTCATTTTCTTTTGGCATAGATTATATTGATTTATGCATCTTTTTTAAATTTGTATCATTAATACATTAATAAGAGTGAAGATACAATATCAAAGCTTTGTCTTTTTTTGATTAAGAGTGGATTATCTTTTTCTTTTTTTTTAATAAGACATAAGCATATTAAAAGTTGTAGATTATCCACTTCTAAATTAATATTGTTTCTAGAATTTTTTCTGTTGAGTATTTTATTTTGCAACGAGAGTAGATATTTTTTTTTTTCATTATATTATTATAATAGAGCTTACTGAAATAAAGAGCGCAATGGCATAAATGCAAGAGCAACTCAGAGAGTTAATGCTTGCAATGCATTAATTCAATATACTACTTTAAAAAACAACAAGATTAGTAGGAAATAAAGATATAGAGATGATTGGAGCTACTTCAATGTCTACACCAAGCAATACTATTTCACCTATGATGGAACACCATTCAAGCATTAAAAAATCAAAAATTAGTTTGCTTAAGAATTTTGATGGCACAAGATTTAAATTTTAAAGATTTATTAAAAAATTACAACTAATGATTGAACTTTAACCTCAAAGTTATCCAACTAAAAGATCACAAGTTAGGTTTATTAAAATACTACTTTCAGATTTTGCTTTATTAAGGTTTTCATCTTTCTTTGAATGATATGATTTAATATTGGATAATTTGGAGAAATTTTTAGTAGAATTTTAATTTATATATGGAAAACATAATATAATTTGTATTGCAACCAACAAGATCTATATCTTACGATAAGACAATCAATCAATGATATTATTTGCTTTACAATTTTAACAATTAGTAGTTGATATTAAATGGGATGATGCTGCACTCATTAATCAATTTTTCTATGGATTAGAAAATGAGATAAAAAAATTAATGCTCAACTTATTTGATCCTCAGATATTGCATTAAATAATTGAATTTGTTGTACAATATAACAATCATCATTTTAAATTTTGATTTAAAAATTGCTTAAAAAAGCATCAATATTATTATAATATAATGGCAATGTTGACATCTTTTCAATATATATATTTGGAAGTAGAAGACATGCAAATTGGTATAGAACGTTTTAAATCACTTATTGAATAAAAAAAGACTTGTTATCATCAAAAAAGATTACGCTTGTATTATGGAAAATCTAAGTATATTGTCCAACAATGTTCAAAAAAATAATGCAATTACAAAATGAGGAGTGCAGTTGTTAGAAAAGATAATATGTCAAGAAACAAGTTTGTATAGCTATAATAGAGACCATACAATTGGAATCTTATACAACTTCTAATAAAGATCCTATTCTATTCTCAAAATCTTTTTTTTATTTAATAATAGATGTATATTTGGGACCTAAAAATCACAAAGCCTTTGCTTTATCAGATTCAAGATGCTTAGTATGTTTTTTAGATAAAAAATTTATTAAAAATCATAGAATACTTTTACTATGGAAAATTAAATCCATATATATAGAAATCATAGATGGTCATCTGTTATCTTTTAGAGATATTATTTATAAAATCTTTTCTATAAATATAATAATAGATGATCATAATAAAAATATAATCTTTAATATAAATAAATCTTCCTCTAATCTAATCATTTTAGATTTATCATGGATAGAAAAATATAATTCTCAAATAGAGAGAATTTCTTGTAGGCTTAATTTTTTTCAAAGTATTAATAAGAGTCTTGTTAATCAAATGAAAAGCTATAAGTGTAGTATAATAAAATCTATACTTGTAGGTGTGAAAGCTTTTATGAATGCAATAAAAAAATGATCATCTTTTGTTATTTATGTAATATCCATTTTTGATGGTAGAAAGATTTTAAATAGTATTCTAAGTCAGTATCAAGATTATCAAGATATTTTTGAAAAGAAGAATATAGATATTTTTTTAGAATGTTATTTATATGATTGCTCAATTGATCTCAAAGAGAAAACTTAGCCTCTATTTAGACCAATGGACAATTTATTACAAAATGAGTTGGTTGAACTCAAGAAATACATTAATGAGAACTTAGCCAAGAATTTCATATGCCATTTAAAATATCTAATAGGAGCTCCTATCTTGTTTATGAAAAAAAAAGATGGATCAATATATATATATATATATATATATGTATAAATTATCAAAGGCTCAACAAGATTACCATCAAGAATACATACCTTCTACCTTTGATATTTGGACTTTTTGATCAACTAAATCAAACTAAGATCTATACAAAAATAGATCTACAAAGAGAGTACAATCTAATCTACATCAAAAAAGGAGATGAATAGAGGACTTCATTTCAAATAAAGTATGGACAGTTTAAATATAATATTATATCTTTTGGACTTACAAATACACTTGTTACTTTTCAACATTTCATGAATGATATTTTTCATAAGTTCCTAGATAATTTTGTTGTCTATTATCTAGACAATATTTTAATCTATTCAAAGAATATAAAAAAGCATAAATATATGTTTGTTGTATGTTACAAAAATTTAGAGATTCAAAATTATATGCCAAGATGGAAAAGTGTATATTTCATATTATTTAAGTTGACTTCTTAGGATAAATCATTTTGAATAATGGTCTTATAATGGATCTTAAAAAAATTCTAACAATCATGGATTGGAAGGTTTCAAGAATAATAAAGGATGTACAATGCTTTTTGAGATTTGCCAATTATTACTAAATATTCATCAAGAATTTTTCTTAAGTTACAATTCCACTTATATGCTTAACTTATAAAGACAAATTGAAATAGAATAAAGAAGTAGAAGCATCATTTGAAGCTTTGAAGATAACTTTTATTTTTGTACTAATCTTATATTATATCAATTTTTTTAAGGCATTTTTTATAAAAATAGATATATCAAACTTTGTCTTAGATGTAGTATTGTCATAAATAGGAACAAATGACAAACTCCACTTAATAGCTTTTTTATTCAAGAAATTTTCAGCAGTAGAGATCAACTACAAAATCCATGATAAAAAACTTCTTGCAATTGTGGATTCTTTTTAAGAATACTATCGCTATCTAAAAGGCACTTTTAATCTAGTCATTGTATATATAGATCACAAGAACCTTAAGTACTTCATGTCAATTTATATGTTGAATTATTATCAAGCTTATTGAAGTATGTCTTTGTCAAGATTCAAGATCATTATTACTTATTGGCCAAGAAAACAACAAGGTCTGTTTAACGCTCTTTCTAGACGTTCTTATCTTGTACCAAAAGAAAATGATTTAATTTTTGATTAACAAAGAACAATCATCTTGAAGCCGGAGCAATTTCATTTTTGAGCAATAAAATTAATATTAACTATTGATTCAAATTTTTTTAAGCAAATCCAATGAAATATGTCTTTAAATTCTCTTATTTGTGATATTAAGAATAATTCATCTAAGTCTCATAATACTTCCAAGTTTGAATTTAAGAACAATCTATTCTATTTTGAAGGATGCTTATATATATTAGAAGGTGAAGTATAACTATGTACTTTTGAAGCTTGTTACAACTTCCTTGCAATAGGATATTTTGGATATAATAAGACTTTGGAGCTAATATCAAGAGATTTATGGTGGCTTCAAATATGGAAGGCTGTTAAAAAGTTTGTACAATCATAAGATGTTTGTTCAAGATCAAAAACTCCTTGTTATTGATCTTATAGACTTTTCTAACTAATACCTATATCAAAACAACCTTGGTCTTTTGATCTTATGGATTTTATTATAGATCTTTTGAATTCAAATTCATATGATTCTATATTTGTGATTGTAGATTATTTCACTAAGATGGTATATTTTATATTATATATAAAATCTATCATAGGTGAAGAAATAGCTAAACTCTTCTTTGATAATATCTATCGCTATCATTGATTATCAAAAGATATTATATCACACAGAGGGATACAATTTGTATCAAGATTTTAAAGAATCTTTTTCAAAATATTGAAGATGGATATGAAACTATCTTTAGCTTTTTACTTTTAAATTGATGGACAAATGGAACGGATAAATTAAGTTTTGGAATAATATTTGAGGTATATCATCAACTATCATCAAGATAATTGGACAATTTTTTGCCATTAATAGAGTTTACTTACAATAATTCAATATATTTTTCTATTCAACAAACTCCTTTCTTTGTCAATTATGGTTATTATCTATGACTTAATACTTTTGACTTTTCAAAAGTTGATAATCTTGGGGCAAAAGATTTGGCAAATCAGTGTCGTATTATGTGTTGTCTCGTTCGGGAATACACCAAGCACTTGGCTATAGAAGGTAAAGTACTGTTTGTAAATACTCAAGAAATCCTAATAGGTTTCATCCATGTATAAGGAATATAATTTGAGCTTCAATTCAAAAGTGTTTTAAAACACTCCTCTTAGTAAAATCAACCATACATATATCCCAATTATCTCATTTCTTTTATAATTAAGCAATTTTTATTTTTATTTATAACCCCTAATCCTAATCAATGAGCTTTGACAAGTTATAATTTTTAATCTAACTATCCATTTAGTATAAAATTTTGCACACAAATGTTGGTATAAGCCTTTTACATGCTCAGAAAAATTTAGCCCAACCCAACTTACAAATTGCAAGAAAACGCCCAAAAAGCGCATTGATGACACTCGGCCGCCAACTTGAAGATTAATGCAAAAACTCCAGTGGTGATTTCTCCTTCTTTTACTATTAACTTCAGCTCAAACTTGGTGTGTAGCTCAATCTACAAGTCTTCTATCAGCGTACCAAAATTTACATTGATCTAATTAGTGGATCTTTAGTTATCATAGAAACCCTATCCAACCCTAAACTACCAACTTCTGACAACCCCTTGTATCAAAACTCAAATATCTCCTGATTGCATTGCTAGATTAACACAAATTTTTGTATACACTTAGCACACTCAAAAATCCAAACAATATCAAATTTTGAACTATAGATGCTTCACAGATTTTATGAATCACTCAACAATACAAGCCATCATTGTCTTATATAAAACCCAAATCACCAATACAAATCCTAACTTTGAATAGTGATTGCTAAGTCTTCTAAAATCCTATGGTTGCAAGCTAAATGCCCTTGGAACCCCTTTCAAGCTAGCTATCCAATCCTAATCACCAATCTTTGAATGTCCCCCTCTCTTGCCTTTGGTAGTCGTTTTTATCCTTAGAGGTCCAATTTTGACCCTGTCTCATACCTGGTCTTTCCTTGGGTATCAATTCAATTAATTCTAAGGATTTTTAAGTTAAATCCTATCTTCAACTTAATCCTAGTATCAACCATAATAACTATTTTTCTTTTCTATCATATTTTAATTAACTTATGGCTTTTTCAAATTAGTAATAGAGTTTGTATAGCCTAGAAGAAAATTTTAACAACTAACTTTTATTTATTAGCTATTAAAACAAGAAAATAATCTAAGAGGCTTCCCTAATCCTTTTCTTAAGTATCTTAAATTCCTATTGAATTAAGATAATCAAGTATTAAATATAAATTACTCTTATCTATATCTTTCACTATATAAATGTGCTGCAATACGACAATGAAGGCACAATTAAAAGAAGCTCTAGAAGAACAAAAGATCAATGCAAATGTTTATTGCAAGAAATGTTTTTGTTAAGAACATAAACTTCAAAAATTCACAAAGCCTTCTAAAATATTCTAGAAGTTTCTAAATTAATAAAAATCAATTAAAAAGCTTCTTACTTGATAAAAATAACTTGAGAAGCTTTATAATCAGTAGAAGTAGTTTGAAAAGCTTCCAAATTGGTAAAAAAAAGTTTGAAAAGCTTTTTAATTATTAGAAGCTAATTGAGAAGCTTTTTAGTTTGATGGAAGATGTTCAAAGAGCATTCTAGATATGGATATATATAGGAATTAAGACTGAAGAGCTCTTTAGTTTCAACAATGCATCTCTTAGAATTTTAGTTCACATTTCTTGGTTTTTATTTTTTTATTTTTTTTATTTTTTATATTCATCTAGTTGATTCAATTCTTTTTTAGTTTCTTTGATGAGCTCAAAGGAAAAGAAGACAGGGTTTTTTGACAAATCTAGGGAATATTCAAAGAGAGCTTCTTCTTGGCATGAGTTTAGATAGTAGAAACACATGATTCGGAGTTTAGATGAGAGAGATATGCTTGTTTGAACTTAGGCTACTAATATGACACCTACTATCACTTTCCTGGGTATATTAGGAGTTTTAAGATACTAGCAAGAAATCAAGAAGTTAGGTTAGAAACTAGACTTCTAGCTATATATTTTACATCTAAGAATTGAAAGAAATAATTCTAGAATGAGTGAGATATGGCTAGTTAAAATCAGCAAACTAAACTAGGATTTTGAAGAAGTTAGATAAATAGAAGGGTTTGCTTTAAGCTAGAACTTGAGTTTCAAGATGAATTTGAAGCTCATTTTTGGTGTACATATCACTTATACTATAAAGAGTCCATGTCTAAAATATCATATCAATTGAAACTTTGATTAGAGAGTAATGGCAAATTTTGTTCTCAGGTATCTAGGGTTTTGACTTTCAAAAGTATTTGCCAAGGATTTGGTGATATCTAACGATCAGCAACGAATTCATAGCTCAAAATTTATGTGACAAAGATCAAAAGTATGAGTCATGTATTCCCAAATTTTGAGCTTATTTGAATAGCTAGATCTCAAATTATGAATTTTTAAGTTTCTAATTTGGTTTTTACTTATAAAATTACTTGCTAATATATTTGATGATATCTGGTGATTGATAATGATATCATGGTTGAGAATTTTTGTGAAGATGACTAAAGAAGTGAACTCTATGCTTCCAAAGTTTGAACTTATTTAAATTGCTACATTTTGATTTATAAATTTTTAAGCTTCTAGTTTGTTGATTTATAATACATATGGTTTTGTGACTATAAAAGAGGAATTCAAGAAAGTTTGTGCATAATTGAATCCAATTTGATTGTAAAGAGGGACCTTGCGTCTACGCAAAGCGGATTTTTGCCACAACAATGCAATAGTTGGAGTACCACAACTTAGATTATATCCACCTCTAACTTCTGCGCTGAAAAATATAGTACTACCTATGCTATGCCAAAGAAACTCGCTTATTCAACAACATAAGGAGCCTTGAGTGAGTCTTTCGAAAAAATATGACGATATGTATTTAAAGTTTTGAAGGTTTATCAATCAAATATAATTGATAACAATTCTATATCTTGATATTTATCTAATAGAAGAATCACGGGTTGGATTAGTTGGCACCTTGCTAGCACAATAAGCATTAATATAGTTTGCTTCTTTATTTAAAAAGAAATCACCAATTTTGAGTAACTTTGAAATTTTCATAGAAGCATTTAGAGAATATAACAAGGCTTGTTGGACAACAACTAAGATCTAGGCATTGGATCAAAAGATATATTCTATATTAGTCTATATATCCAATTTTAGATAACTAGCATGCAACATCAATTGGGACAAAAAAGCCTTAATAAGTTAATGTGAAATTAAGAGATAATGTGAAGGATTTGTTATTATTGCTTATGAATCTAGAATCAATCAATAAAGCCATTAGCCAAGCTATGAAATGTGATAACCAATTATTCAAATATTATAAAGATTAATATTTATGGACTTCAATAAGATAATATGCAACTGGACATACTTCTGCTACATCAACAAGCATTTTGAATTTACATTCAAAAGTAAAAGATATGCAACTTGATGCAGTACGTTTTAAACTTCTTAGCCCACAAAAAAAGAAGCGTTAGATAGAAGAAGATCTATGCTCATATTGTGGTGAAGAAGATCATAAGGTTGACAATTATCTAAAAAAATAAAATTGATGCATTACTAAAATTAAAAGTACAATTATTTAGAAAAACAAAGATATTCAATCACAGTAGAGAGTATGCGGCTAAAAAATTTAAAATCACAAAATTATTCAAGTTCCTCTCTTTTTACTCAATTTACTTGTTGTTTTATAATTCTTTTGTGTTTTGGCCTTCAAAAGCTTTAGACAATTGCCTTGTTGGATTCGGAGGTATCTGCATGTTTCTTAGATGAGACATTTGCTAAGCTTCATAAAATTCCTCTAATATAGAAATCCAAATTTATTCATGTAGAAATAATAGATGGACAATCCTTATCCTCTAATAGTGTCACCTATAAAACAATGTCTATAGAAGTATTATTTGAAGATCATAATAGCCAAATTATATTTAATATTATTAAGATTCCTTCAAATCTTCTTATTCTTAGACTTTCTTGATTGAAAAAATATAATCCATCTATAAATTGGAATTTCAAAAAATAACATTTTTAATAGAAATCCTTGCAAGAAAACTTTATAAAAAGTCATAAGTTGATAAGCCTTTATTTGTTAGAACAAGGGCTTTTATAAGATTGGCCAAAGAAGATACACTATTTGTTATTTATGCAACTCTAGTTAAAAAAAGATATAACTTCATTGATAAGTATTCTAAAGCAATATAGTGAATTTCAAGATATTTTTTAGAAGAAGAATACTAATATATTATCGGAGCACCAACCATACAATTGTATCATAGATCTTCAGAAAGGAATGCAACCACCTTTTGGCCCAATTTATAACTTTTTTCAAAATGAGCTTTTAGAATTGAAAGATTATATTGATAAAAAATTTGCAAAGAACTTCATCAAGCATTTAAAGTCTCCAATAGATGCATCTATACTCTTTGTGAAGAAGAAGAATGATTCTTTGTATATGTGCATTGATTATTAAGGATTGAATAAGATAATAATGAAGAATTATTATCTACTATTGTTAATCTGAATACTTTTGGAATAATTTGGCCAAGCTAAGATCTATATTAAGATAGATCTTTATGGAGCATATAACTCAATATGTGTTAAAATAGACATGCATTAAAGTGATAGAAATTTGCATTAAAAATTGGAAGATCACTGTAGCATCCAAAAAACTATCTAAATTTGCATCACTTTTGACATTCAAAAAAATGGTTTTAATAGGAATGCGTTAAATTTAACGTATACATCAAATGCCTTTTTCATAATATCATTGTTGTGTTATATTTGGCTGTTATTTTAACATGCGTGTTATTTTGGTTATGGTTTAACACATTTTCAGAGGGCTTCGTAGTGCTCTAGTGGATAAATTGTAATATTCTATTCCTACTTTAGATGATAATTTTGACGTGGTATTTCTACCTCGGCTCACATTTTCTTCAAAAAATAAAGTTAAATCTACATTAGCCTGCTCCATTGCAAATGTGAACAAATTATAGCTCACTACTTTTATTAAATTCTCATGTGGTATTTCTATCTTAACTCATATATTCTTCAAAAATTAAAGTTAAATCCACATCAACCTATTCCATTGCAAACGCAAACAAATTATAGGCCATTGCTTTTATTAAATTGAAAATAACGTATACAATTATAATAATATAGCTGTTATATATAATAGCCGTCAATTTTTTAATATATCTAAAAATTAAAAATTGACAATTAAAAATTTTGAACATCATAGCCAACCTTTCGTCTCCTGGAACCTTGCAGCAATAGCAGGTGTATAGCCATACAAGTGTCAACCACTAAAATTGAAGATGAAAAAATAAAAAATAAAAAATAAACGCGAACGCTAGTCCCTCTTGTCCTTTAATCTTGTAACAAGAGCCTGTGCACAACAATTCAGTTATTGAAAAGCAAAAACATAACAAATCTATAACACCAAAGCCAACCTTTCATCATATCTAAACTTGTAGCAATAGCTTGTGTATAGTGATGCAATTGTCAATCACAAAAAATAAGAATAAAATAATAAAAACAATAAACCAAGCTGTATCCTATCTTAAACTTACAGCAATAATATCACGTGCACAAGCATGAAGCTATCTAAGACATAAAATGGAAAGATGAATGTGTAAATAAAAAAAAATTAATCCACTACCTCCACAGAATTTGCCACAACAGTATGAGCACAATGCGACTAGTGTCAAACATACAATGTCTTCTGCAGAAATTCAATCAATGCCAATGACACTTACCTTCATCATTGCTCTTCCTTTGAAGACTCTCCTAGTTGTGTATCGTCACAATTATCATCATCTCCTGCTTCTATTAGATTATCTTGAAATTTTGAGATGTTGACCCTCTCTCTTTGTCTCCTTCTAACGTCTACTTTGTTTATAATATTTTAATCTTCTTCATCTTTAAAAAAAAACACTTGCTGTACATATACAGGAAAACAAATGAATTTGGCCCTAGAGGCATCATAGAACATGGAGAGAAATTTACAAATGTGAATCCATAGTAGTTACGCTTTATTGTTGGATGTAGGCTTTCCCATTTTATCTTCACTCAAGAACACATTAATACTACCATGCATGTCCTCATATATTTCAATTCTACTATCTCCTCAATGTATCTAATATACTTATTCTTGCTTTAGTCTTCATTACTTTGAAAAGATACTGCAATGCTGAAGTTTGTTGTAGTGCTGCTACGCTCCATTGTGCGGCATCAAAGGTGCATGCCATATGCCTTCATGGAGCAATAGCCAGTGGCGTTGGTTACAGGAAGCCTAGACAAATCCACTATTGTGCTAGAAATATTCCTAGGCTCGTTTTCTTCAAGTTCAACAACTCTGCTCCGCAACCATGTACCAAAGTGTGGAAGCTCCCGCAACTCAAGTGGAAAACAAATTATCTCGCGGAGTCTATGGTTCCTCCTTGAGACTCTCCATAAATGCCTAGCCTCACCATGTTCCGTCATCATGTAGGAGTATTCACTAGCAGAAAGAAAATCTATTAGTTTGCCAAAAATCAAGAAATAACAAATAGGCCAATTGACAAGGTAACAACCACTGCTCTTCATGGAGTTGGCTAACTTGTGTATAGGCAATGCAATTCAATTCACTCACGTCCTCAAAGTAGCCAAATCTCCAATATTGTTGATTACAAAATTGTAGAGCCATTTTCGCAGCCTATCTGTTAGAAGCCTGCAAACTCCTTTATCCTCCAACATCTCATCATACATGTGCTGTTCTTCTTCTGCATCCCATACTCATCTAGATGTTCCTCTAAAACTATGCATATATTCAGTGCAAAAACCAAACGTTTCTTCTATTTTATATGCTTCCCCAATACAATCCTCTAGCCTTGTACTAGACCTAACGTAGTCTTTTAACGTCTTCATGTACTTCTCCATGGGATACATCCAACGGTAGTGCACAGGACCACAAAGAAATAACTCTTCAACAAGGTGGGATAACAAATGGATCATGATCACACTATCATGGTAGAGAGAATTTGCCTCAAGAAAACACTGGGCTTCTGGCTGCCACTAATTACTCAAGCAAGATCCAAGTATAATAAAAAAATCCCTAAGTTTATATAAAAGAGATCTTCATAGGGCTATAACTTCTTTATTCTAATTCCAAAACTTCTAATTTTTGTACACAAATTATACCCAAAATCCTAAACTTTACAACCCTACTTTCTAATTTCCTAATGCCTTCCTTGAAGTTGCCGAAAGCCTTATTAAGGTTGCAAGCAGCCTCCTCAAAGCCCATTGGGCATGATATTCGACCAATAAAGATAAAGTTTCCCATTCCTTGCCTTCATCCGACCATGCCTTCATTTCATCCCTCCTAATTAGCCTCCTACTAGCTTATATTTTCATCCTTAGGCTCCCACCTTCACTCAAGGCTTCATACTAATCATTTAGATCTTATAATTTTTAAATACGATAATCAAAACAAGTAAAAATAAAATAAAGTTTCTGCTATCAATCCCTTTAATTTATTTTACTAATCATTCTAACACATATCTAAATCTATTAACATATTATGCATTTTGAGTGGATTTTAAATACTATAAGCAATTACAGTACGACAACGCAAAAACTTAACGGAAACTATATCTCTAATATGCACAGTGCTGTGCTTGCATCCTCCAGCATCCCCTCCTCTTCTGAAAGACAAACACTCTTCCTATATAGCCTCTGGAATAGGTGTCTTACTTTTATTATAGCTTGTCGCACATTTTTCATCATGTCCAGCCTACGTATGGCAACTAAAAGCACTTGCATATGTGTATTACATCTTGTTCACTAAACATCCATGTTTCATCATGCAATTTTGATAAAACCACCACCAACCTCTGATTTTTCCATACTTATTACAAACTTGCATTTTCTACACACTTATTTTATTGTCCTTGATTCCTCAGCTCATCGATGACATTTCTTATATCTTGGATATCATTCTCTAAAAAATATGGGATCCTGGTCACAGTACTACAAAATCAGTCAATAAATAAAAATACCTATTGCATAAATATATGGTAGTCGTGAGACTGCAAAAATCTCAGCCTCCCATCTGAAACACGCTTTTGAATAGGACTTGCATATCCTATGGGAGTTTTCAAGTTGCTAATAATGCAAAGTATGTCTTTTCTTACTTATAGAGACAATGTTGTCATGGCAAAAGTCTGCTTCAGATAGATGCAAGGTCCCTCTTTACAATCAAATTGGATCCAATTATGCACAAACTTTCTTGAATTCCTCTTTTATAGTCACAAAACCATGTGTATTATAAATCAACAAACTAGAAGCATAAAAATTTATAAATCAAAATCTAGCAATTTAAATAAGTTCAAACTTTGGAAGCATAGAGTTCACTTCTTTAGTCATCTTCACAAAAATTCTCAACCATGATATCATTATCAATCACCAGATATCATCAAATATATTAGCAAGTAATTTTATAAGTAAAAACCAAATTAGAAACTTAAAAATTCATAATTTGAGATCTAGCTATTCAAATAAGCTCAAAATTTGGGAATACATGACTCATACTTTTGATCTTTGTCACATAAATTTTGAGCTATGAATTCGTTGCTGATCGTTAGATATCACCAAATCCTTGGCAAATACTTTTGAAAGTCAAAACCCTAGATACCTGAGAACAAAATTTGCCATTACTCTCTAATCAAAGTTTCAATTGATATGATATTTTAGACATGGACTCTTTATAGTATAAGTGATATGTACACCAAAAATGAGCTTCAAATTCATCTTGAAACTCAAGTTCTAGCTTAAAGCAAACCCTTCTATTTATCTAACTTCTTCAAAATCCTAGTTTAGTTTGCTGATTTTAACTAGCCATATCTCACTCATTCTAGAATTATTTCTTTCAATTCTTAGACGTAAAATATATAGCTAGAAGTCTAGTTTCTAACCTAACTTCTTGATTTCTTGCTAGTATCTTAAAACTCCTAATATACCCAGGAAAGTGATAGTAGGTGTCATATTAGTAGCCTAAGTTCAAACAAGCATATCTCTCTCATCTAAACTCCGAATCATGTGTTTCTACTATCTAAACTCATGCCAAGAAGAAGCTCTCTTTGAATATTCCCTAGATTTGTCAAAAAACCTTGTCATCTTCTCTTCCGAGCTCGTCAAAGAAGTCATAGCCAAGGTCTTTACAGTCCAAGTCAACAATTAATAGTTTAAAGTTATAAAAACCCCAAATCTAATCCTCCAAGTTAGCACTATTAATGGCACCCGACTATTGACATCCAAACCTCTATTTATCTTTGGTAAAATCCTAAATTCAACCTCAAAGTCAAAACTCCTTATATCTACAAACATAATCCCAAATCTACTAAAATCTAAGATTGAAAAAAAGATAAAAGAAATAAAAGAAGTTTTTAAGGCTAAATCAAAGTTAAAATTAAGATTAAATATAAAGTAAAATTTTAGCCAAAGAAAAAGAAAAAAAGTGAGAAATTTTTCTCAAACTATATAAAAACTTAGATTGGTAAGAAGAAAGAAAGAATTTAATAAAATTTTAAAGAAAAGATAGTTAAGTTAGGTTTCTATATATGGATGTATTTACTTCACAACAGCATGTAGGTTGGTAAAGGCATCACTGTCTTTGATGCATCATGAGGATCTGGTTGAAGCGACAACTCTCGCCAAATTTTCATGTCCATAAAGTCCAGATGCGCACGTGGATAGTCGGTCATTCCGTAAAGAGTATTGATAATATTTTCATATAGATTTTTTTTACAATACATCACATCCAATGTGTGCCTAATAAACAATGTTTGTATTTATTAAACAAAATTGTTAAACCATACATATAATCATTAAATCATCTTCTGTAGAAAAGATAATCATAAATCTCACCTATGTTTGATCAAAAATTAAACACTGTTAGAAATTGTGATATCACCAAAATTTTAGGAAATCAAGCCATTACAATGTCTAATTTAATGTAAAAGCATTGAAATTTAATACAAAAGCATTAAAATTTAATATAACAACATATGTCAATTTAATACAATAGTGTTATAATTTAATACAACAGTATTATGTCAATTTAACACAATAGCGTTATAATTTAACACAATAGCGTTATAATTTAACACAAAAGCGTTATAATTTAATACAACAATATTATGATATAACACAAAATCGTTAAAATTTAACAACCACTTTTTAAACCATATTAGAAATTGTTAAAAAGTATTAAAATTTGTTAGAATTTATTAAATGCTATATTAACCACTGTTGTGTTTACTATGGACCACTTCTAGTGCAAGCTTTGATGTTAAATTATAATGTGTTAAATCTTGTTTCAAACTTTTTTGATTTAATATAATTTAATATACTTTAATACATTTGTATGTCACCTTGGTTATCACTGGTGATGCTCTTCTCTTCTAGGGAAGTTACAAAGTTATAATAGATTAAACAAAAAAAAAAAGAATAATAAAATGAAAGCTAAATAGCTAATGTGTACCTCCCAGTATGATAGTCAAAAGAATGCCAACTTTCACTTCACACCGTGCACCTTCACTAGGTCATTAGGTCCATCTAGAACCCCTCTATCAGCTAGATATTCTTCACATGCCTCCGCGAATACCTTCACCTGAATTCCAATAAGTCTTAGCGGTCCAGAGCACATTTCCACTTCTCCATCAAACTGCAAGTCTTGTCGATAAGGATGATACATGTGCAACCTACATCTTAAGTCTACATATACAACTTTTATATTTTTTGGACCTCGTGCTAACTTAGAAATTACATTAGGTCCACATATTGGACATGCCCTATAACCCTTTGTTTACTAACGTGAAATTAATTTGTATGTTAGGAAATCCAAAACTATCTACAAAAATAATCCATATAATATGAAGTGTGTTGGTTCATCCTCCAACGCAGCATCAAACGCAGATACACTAGCCCATAATTGGAGCAATTCCTCAAATAAAGGCTCAAGAAATATGTCAATATTCTTCTCAATGGGCGAATCTTTACCAGAAATAAGAATGGCCAAAGAAATAAAAAATTTCTTTGTGACAAGTCATAGAAGCAAGTTGTAAATGGTAATCAGAATTGGCCATGTTGAATGAGCTGAACTTCTCATTGAGAATGGGTTCATTCCGTCAAGTGAGAGTTCCAAGCACACATTGCACCATTTGGATGTGAAGTCTGCGTCGATGCTTGAAATATGATTCTAAGCTAGAGAATCCACAATGGATTTTATTTGTTGGTTTTCTTCCAAGGAAGTTGCTGCACCACTCTCTCAATGCCATTTCATTAACTTTGATAATGCTGGTGACCCGTACATCTTCAGAATCCTAAAAATCAATAGAAAGTGATGAATCACTTTGCTAGGGCATGTTTTGGATCCAATCAAGTACGTGCTCTTTTTACAAACAGGGCAATTCTCCAAGTTCAAAAGATCCCTTCTAAATAACACACAACCTTGTGGACATGCATGGATTATGTTATATCCCAACCCAAGCGTGCCTATCATTTTTTTGGCTTCATAGTGACTATTAGGTAATAAATTCCCTTCTGGAAACAACCCTTTATGCAAGTAATGAAAGAGTTTATTAGTGAAAGCTTTGCTTATCCCGTCTATACTGCACATGGTCATTAAGACCACCACAAATGAAACCATACTTATTAAACTTCTTGGATAAACAAGCTATGATACATGGTCATACAACTCGTCTAAATCTCTTGTTAAGGGGACATCACTCTCCCAATTATCATCAAGTGAGTGTCCAAATATCTCTTCATCATCTATGTTTACATCTCATAATTCTTTGGCCAATTGGATTCCATCTAGAAATTATTGCCAAATGTAATAATCCTTGTCAAGTCACACCTCATTTATTGGAGAATTGGAGTGCATATTTAATTCTCCAAGTATGTATACATCAAAGTCATCGTCCGCTACTACACACCATCTTCCAGCCTCAGGATTAACCTACATCTGGATCACCTCCAATCATGGACCTCATGAGGAAAGTGTCCCATCCATAACTTATCAAATGCTTTGTAATTGCTGATATTAAGAAGCGTCGACCACCATGGTAGCATTTGTACGAGCAATTCCAACCTGCAATGGAGACTTCACTACGACCTGCAACCTTTAATTCTCTCTGAAAAATAAGCTCCTTTCTACTAGTCCATCAAAGCCTCCTTCTCAGGTAGGCCATGGCAAGGACCTCAGCTCATTCACATGTGCTGAAATTTCATGGGAGAATCAAGGTGGGATCAGTTTAAAAACAGTAGCAGTTGTACATTACAAAAGTATAAAAATTCTCAAAGTTTAGAAATTAACATTAAATATGAAACAACTTCTAACAGACATTTATATTAAATTTCATGTGACACTGTTATAGATAATTACTTTTAACAGTATATTATGTTAACAATAATGTAATAATATTATAAAAAAAAAAATTTAACACAATTTTTAATACAATTTTTAACACAAATGCATTAAAACTAACATCATTTCACAAAATATATGTGCTAAATCCTAAGTCCTAATTGCACTACTTGGTGCAAAATCTCTATCAAGTGCCCACACCTTACTTCTTTAGATTTTTGGATGACAGTACTTGAAAAATCATAAGAGACGTAGTCATGGAAGAAATTTTAGAGTACAAGCATCAGAGAAATCAAAATATTTGAAAAAACCTAATAGAGGTGGCCGCGCGGCTTGAGAAAGAGGGCTTCGGAGACAGTGCTCCAAGTCGGAGTATTTGTAGACTCTTAAGACAGGGCGTGGATAAAGACTCAAGCCACACTTTAGAACATCATAGCCAACGCCTACTACAAGGAGAGACAAAGAGAAATGCAGCATCCCTTGTGTTACCAGCCACCTTACGTCGCAGCAAAAGATTGAAGAAAATTGCCAATCAATCTAGCTATGCATATCCCGTTTCTTTGAAGGCAAGCTCCTTTCTTTCACCTTTCTTCACTATTCCTTGCCTTCAATGTACGTGAATCCTGCAAATTAATGAAGAAGTACGGCTATTGAAAATCAATATTTATAAATAATAAACAGATCTAGCAAAAAATAGCAAGCGGCTATTGATTTTTTGACAACCTAAGATACAGCTATAGTAGGGTTCTAAGCTCCATGCCCGCGTTTGGAAGACTCTTGTTGAATTCTTATTCAATTGCTTACTCATACTATAAGATATGCAATTTTGTAGGGCCGTCGAGCAACACAAGAATTATTTTACAAGTGGATTCTTCTGCCGATCTCAAAGCCGGCAAGGAGAAAGCATAGGAGAATGTCCAAATCAAAAATTGATTTATGGGCATAAGGCGCTCGCGAGGGAGATAGTTGCCGTGAAGCTTTCACACCACACTTAATTAGAAACTTTACTTCACTTCACTGGGCGAACTCGAGTTACAACCACACCTTTGCGTCACCAACAAATAGATTAAGAAAGCTTAGACACAGGCGTGAGGCGGGATGTACAAGAGCGATAGCGCATAAGCATAAGGTTTCATCAGAGCCCTAGTTGTCACGGAGCGCTGCACCAAAGAGCCAGCGACATCGATTACAGCCTGCAGCAAGTAGAAAGGAAGATGCAACTTATTGCAACTAGGCAAAGAAGGACAAAATTCTCACAGCGAGGATGTACCGCAATGTTCAACACAGTGGTCAAAGGAGCATGCACCGTAGTTGTTCTCTGCAAGGCCAAGGTGCTCCTGAAGGCTCCGACGATGTTGATGGAGGAGGCTCCAACGATGATGGTGGAAGAGGCAGCTTCGAGGGTGTGGATGGTGCTCATCGTGTATGTGGTTGGAGGTCACTTTCAAGATCGCCATTGTAGATATGTTCATGCTACGATAGGAGATGGTCTCCTATGGATAATTTTAACGTTGATTTAGAAAAGAAACAAGTGAGATTAGATCAAAATGGCACACCTTTAGGGATGATGGAATCGCATCTAACAAAGGATCTCCACGCCTTTACGAGACAACTTGATCCAACATGCTCACCTAGGTGGCATGGATAGACACCTGCTGCAAAAAAGATTTTATTCCAACGAATTCATTATGAGTATGATTTCTATGGAGCTTGCAATGAATTGTCGAGGACCTAGTTGAACAATAAGATGTCAATAGTTGTGTCTAATATCAAGTACCAGCTCAACAAAAAGATTTGCACCAGCTCGCCAAGGCCACCTGATATTGACAAACGCATTTAGAGAAGCTGCAAGAATTGCAAGAAGATCCCACCATTCTGAAAAAATCAGATCACATGGCGAGAATTATGCTTGGGAGGCCATCTAGAGGGGGCTCATCTTGAAAACAATACACATCTGCTGTGTCGGTGTTAGTAAGTTTCTTTGATCCACCTTAGCTCTTGGCAAATTGCATCTGATTTTTAGAGATTTTTGAAATGTACATCAAGCTCTAAGGGTTTTCAAGGACCTGTGGTATAGGATTTTTTGTGTGATTTTTTTTCACAAGCTTTGAGCTCACTTGCACTACTTGCTATACCAATCTCCTTCTAATTTCAATTCCAGTAGTGGTAGTTCTAGGTCAAAATCATTGCTGCAACCATAGTTTGAGAAGGACGGTCATAGTCATGGTGATGGTTGACATCGGCATGGTCGTGCATGATTTACGGTTTCATTAATTTTGTGTAAACTTTTAGGCAAGGTAGCGATTCAACTCTTGATTCACGTTTTCCTGTGAAGATTGGATATTTTTCAAGGATTAGATTTTTTTTTTTTGGTTTCAGTCAAATTGACAATGATTAATTTTTTTAGCATGTGAAGGCATGCTTCTACAATTTGTAGGTCTTCCTGAGACTTAGACCGATTGTCTTATTTATTTTTTTCAATTTGGATTTTTTTTAATTTTTTTTTTTTATTCTTCTGAGTTGTTTTATTGCCACAAGCTGTGTAGTATGTGACTTTCCTTTGTTGCTATACACATTGCATCATTTTACTTGTTGATGTTATATCTAATCAGGTTATTTTTGAAAAAATTTCTATCCTTGTTAACCTAGAACCATTAAAGTTTATGAATATCTATTAAATTGTTATATTTTAATGCACTCTTTTAACAAAAATATGAAATTTTAATAATTTTTAACATAATTTTAACAGTCATGTTAAACAAAATTGTTAAAATTTCATACTCATGTTAAAACAATGCATTAAAATTGGCACGTCTTATTATAAGTGTTGTATCTACCACTAGTGAAATTTATCATTCCACTTGTATACAATTAATATTGACGTTGTTTCGATTACTGAATTGTTGTACTGCTATATACAATTTGCTTGTATTTGTGATAAAAAATAATTTAAATTGTTAACTCTGGCTGGAAGTTGAAGCTGCTTAGGATTTGGTTTTCTTTTCATGCTTTATAATTATATTTATCTTGTTGATATTGTGGCCAATCTGCTTGTATTATTTTACAAGTTACAAAATTGTTTTTTCCTCACAAGCTTGGTAGGAGGTTTGATGCTTCTCACATTGCATTTATTGTAGTCAATGCTATAGCTTAAATAATGTGCTTCTTACATTTATTGTCGGCTATAAAAAAACTTTCTTATAACAAGCCCTTTGCAATAGATATTGATTTTAGAGCATCTGCTTGGGACGAGAGCCAACTGAGTCTAAGATTAGCGAAGAGGTAACAGCCATAAAGGAACAAAAGCAACAAGCTTGATTATCACGAAAGAAAAAACTTGAGCACAAGGAGGCTAACAAAAGAGATGAGTGATTGAATAGGCTGGAGCAAGCTTAGGAGTTGCAACTATGCCTATTGGAGGTGATGCAAGCGATGATGAAAGATCTCCACTCAGCACGTTTTGGCAGCAGTTCGTTAGCAGGTGGTGAGAGTGAAGCAGTGAATTCTACTTCAGGAGGCATAGATGTGATTGGAGAGGCTCTAGCATTGGTTTTGGAGCATGAAGAGAGCAATGACATTGCACCAATGTGTGTTGGTGATGTGACACCAGTTGGGTGTGATGAGCAGGTACTGCTATCAAACTTACCTTCAAATTATGAGGTGTCTACGCCACCTATCATGCCTTTACAGTGTGAGATGTCTGTGCCATCTCAGGTGATGTTGGTGCATGAGGTGCCTCCAATGCTTGAAGTTCTTCCAATGCTTGAGGTCCCTCTAATGCTTGAGGTGCTTCAGATGCTAGAGGTGTTATTGCTACTTGAGGCATCAAAGACTAGTGAGGTGTTTGCATTGCCTCATGTGCAAGTGGCATGTAAGGTGCCCCAACCTTAAAAAAACTTGTCGATTAATGAGGTGCCTCCGTCACTTTCAGTGAGTTTTTTCACCATTGGTGATAGAATGAATTTGTTGGGGTCTCCTATCAATAAGAATCCTTATTTTGTAGTTGCAAAGAGGCAAGTGCACTAAGTCAAGGGAGGGAAAATGTATTGCAAGCCCATGAGTGTTGGCAATATCGGTGTGGAGGTTAAGAGTTTAATTTGTGATTTTGAGATATTGCCATTTCCTTTGGAGTATGACTTGGAGCCAATCACAAACTTGAAGGATGTTGTGAGGTATTTTTTTATCTGGCCAAAGTATTTGATTTGTAAATAAGAGGTAAGCATGTGTCTTTTTAACTTACATGTTATATTATTTGATATTTATTTATATTATTTTATGTTATTTTATATCATGTTATGTTATATTATGTTATATTGTATTACGTTAAGTTATATTATTTTATATTATTTTATGTTATATATTATATTAATTTATATTATCTTATGTTATATATTATATTAATTTATATTATCTTATATTATATATTATATTAATTTATATTATCTTATGTTATATTATGTTAATTTATGTTATCTTATATTATATTATATTATTTTTTATTATTTTGTTGATAGAAAAGTGTCACAAACTCTATGTGTTTATGATGTGTATTTGATATTGGTGGTTGTGCATGATTAGGACCCTAAACTTGTGGCTGTTTCTACATCAAAGGAGGACGCTGTGATAGATGAGACTAAAAATCTAGTAAGGCTTCTGCAATATTTACATCTGATTGATAATTGTTAATTTGTACTTCATAGTTTTTCGGAAGGCCTGTAGTAGCCCAAATTTTATATAATATATTATGCAACTTGTCTCATGTTCTTTCTAGGTGTTTTTTTTTTTTTTTTTTTTTTTTAATGAAAAAAATGTGCAACTTGAGAAAAAGCAAATTCAAAGAAGGATACATTATCAGACCTATGAAAAGTATGTATCCCAAGTTATAATTAGTTTTTAGATTTTTATACATATTAGTAAAGAAAAATAGGCACTTACTACATTTGACAATGGAATATTGGTTCTTACAGCCTAAAAAAACAAGGTCCAAGTTTCAGAAGGGGAATTAAGCACAAGGGGAGGCTAGGTAGTTTTTGGAAGAATCGGCACCACATGGAGAGGTCAAGTGTTGTGGGAGACGCATATAGAGTAGATTATATGCAGGATATTAGCATATATAGTTATTGTAATTTTTTGTTTATTTAATATTTTTAATTGTATTAGAATATTATATGTGAATATTATATGGATTAGAATTTGCAGCGGACATGGCTGTTACAAAAGCAATAGTCGATATTAAAACAGGTTTTGTCATAAATGCAACTGTTGGCGTTAAAGTTGCAAGCTCTTGTTAATTTTGATATTTAAATATTTGATAGTATCTATTAAATAAGTGTATTATAATTTCAAGTTTAGTTAGTTATTTTGTTAGAATAATAGTTATTATATGTTAAAGTTATGTTAAATATAAATAATTTGATTACCATGTTGAAATAATATTTTAATAGGTATTATTATATTTAACATAAAATTTTTAACACAATTTAACACAAATCTTTAAAATAATTTAACATAAATTTTTAACACAATTTAACATAAATTTTTAACACAATTTAATACAAAATTTCAACATAGTTTAATACGTCACCCTTTGCTAGATCAGTATAAATAATGAGGTGGATATCTAACATGGCCACGTGAATTAAAAGTCAAAGGTAATGTGGAACACTCCACATGGAAGACACGTTAGTGCTAGCGTAGACTTCCCTTTCCAGGTCATTTGCCATGTTGGAAAGAGCATGGATGAAAAATATTCCACGTGGATAGTGGAGGATGGAGAAGTTAATATGAAGAAACAGAAGTTAACATGTCTATTAAATAGTTATAACAAAACAATTCAGCCCCTCTTAAAGTTGATAACCAAGGTGATACAATGTTATTTTTTTGATACTTTAAAATTCCTATTAAATTGTGTTAAAAACCCCGTTAAACTCCGTCATTTTTAACGCAGCTATGTTCTAGTGATGGATCAAAGAAGGAAACAAATAAAAGACCGCATTTTGGACAAGATATAGATATTTTGAATATAATGTTATATCTTTTGTACTAATAAATATACCTGCTATCTTTCAGCATTTAATGAATGACATCTTTCGAGAACACCTAGTCAAGTTTGCAGTAATCTATCTTGATAACATCTTGATCTACTTGAAAAATTTTGAAGAACACAAAGGGTATATAAAATTGATATTACAAAAGCTATGAGATGTAGGTTTCTATGCCAAGCTAAAGAAATATATATTTTATCAATTAAAGATGGAATTTTTGGGATACATCATATTTATTGAGGATTTAATAATGGATCCCAAGAAAGTGGAGGTAGTTATGCAATGGGCCATTCCAAAGACTATAAGAGACATATAATATTTTCTTAGATTTGCTAACTTCTACTAGATCTTTATCAAAAATTATTCTCAAGTTAATACCCCTCTTATTTAATTGATATGCAAAGATAAGTTGAAATGGGGGCTTAAGTCGAGAAGGCATTCCAAGACCTCAAGATGGCATTTGTTAGAGTTCCAATTTTGGTACATTCAAATTTTACAAAAGCATTCTATATGGAAATCAATGCTTTGGATTTTGTACTAGGGGCCGTACTTTCACAAATAGATATAGATAATAAATTCTATCATGTTATATTTTATTTTCAAAAATTTTCTACTACCAAAATTAATTATAAAATCTACAATAAAAAATATATTTTTATTATAGATTCTTTTCAAGAATGGCATCATTTTTTTAAAAGAACAATGTATCTTATAATTGTATACATAGATCATAAGAACTTAGAATATTTTATGTTAGCTTGAATTTTTAATTGCTCCTAAGCTCAATGAAATATGCCATTATTATGATTTAATTTTGTCATCACTTTTTGACTTACGAAGCAACAAAAATTATTCAATACTTTATGAAAGAAATCATATCTTATATCAAGGATAAGAGAGGCAACATTTAATCAACAATATGCAGCTTTGTTAATGCTAGAGCAATTTTGCCTTTGTATCACTATTACATTGAGACCTATTGATTCTAGTTTTTTTGATGAGGTGTGTCTTTCAATCACTAATGATGCTTTGGCCCTTGATATCAAATGTTGCCATAATAAAAATATTGCAAAGTTTAAACTTAAAAAATACCTTCTATATTTTAAAGAATGTTTGTATATTCTAGAAAGACCAATATGACTACACGCTCTTCAATCTTATCATGACTTCCCAAGTGTAGGTTACTTTGGATTTAACAAGTCTTTGGAACTTATTTCTTAAAATTTTTAGTAGTCTCAAATATGAAAGACTATGAAGAACTTCATGTTTTCTTGTGACATTTGTTCAAGGTCCAAGAATCCTCAACATCATCTTTATAGACTCTTACAGCCCTTGCTTCTTCCAAGGCAATCATGGTCTTCTATCTTGATGGATTTCTTCACAAATCTACTACCATCCAATTCATTAGACAACATCCTTGTGGTGGTTGATCCACTCACAAAGATGGCTCATTTTATTCTTTGCAAGAAGATTACATTTAGCAAAAAAATAGCAAGGCTCTTTTTTGACAATATATATTAATATCATGGCCTATCAGATAACATCGTATCCAATCAAGGATCCCAATTCATATCTAAGTTTTAAAAATATCTTTTTAAAATATTGAAGGTGGGTAATAAATTTTGTTTCCATTTT
This sequence comes from Physcomitrellopsis africana, assembly GCA_036785485.1. NCBI lineage: Eukaryota > Viridiplantae > Streptophyta > Bryopsida > Funariales > Funariaceae > Physcomitrellopsis > Physcomitrellopsis africana. Next base: position 68,916 of record JAWRVF010000438.1, on the reverse strand, counting down.
CAAATTGACAGCCAAATAGAACAAATTAATTAAATTTTAGAGTAGTATTTACAATGTAGAATCAATTATCAACAAGATGATTGGATCTCATATCTATCATTACTGGAGTTTGCATATAATAATATTATTCATGCTTCAGCTTAATGAATATCATTTTATTCCAACTATGAATATCACTCAAAGCTTCATCTATAGAGTATGTCAAAAAATAACAATCTAATAGCTGAAGGATTTACAAAGCATCTATTACAATATCAAACAACCTTGAAGCTTCAATTGCAAGCATCTCAAGATGCTTACAAGGCATCTACAAATAAATTCAAGAATCAATTGCTTATTTTTTGTATTAAAGATAAGATATGGTTTCTTTAACAAAACATCAAAATCAAGCGGCTATGCAATAAATTAGACTATTGGAGGCTAGGACCATTTTCTATCCAAAAGCAAATTAATCCAATGGCATATTGTTTAAAACTACCATCTTCTATGAAGATACATCTAATTTTCCATGTTTCTCTTTTGAAGCTTTATAAAAAGTTGCATATTTTGAAAAGAATACAATAATTGGCATATAGTATTGAAATTAAAAATCATGAAGAATATGAGGTCAAAAAGATGTTGGATTCAAGGTAGAGGTGGGACAAATTGGAATATCTTGCTCATTGGCATGGCTATGATATCAATGAGTGCACTCGGAAATTAGTAAAAAATCTCACCAATATATCTCAAAAGATATAAAAATTTCATTGATTCTATCCCTACAATGGTCCTAGCCTCCAATAAGAAATCCAAATATGTTTGATGATGATTTCTTCATATGTTTGATGATGATTTCCAAATATGTTTGATGATGATTTCTTGATAAAGATTAGATTTGAAAAATATCTATAAGAGAGGAAGAGTTAAACTAAAATCTTTATCAATATATAGTCATTTGTTTCAAGATAGAATAGAGTGGTAGAAGCAAATTAGTTACCATGTTCAACTTTCAAGTATTGACTGATTTAGTAGAATAAGATTCAGAAGATTCACTTGTTATGCAAGCTTCAAATAAACCAATGCAATTTTTACAGCCTTTATTTGAGCAAAGTGAGGACAATATATTTCAATACTAAATATAATTATGGTTGGAGTCATTAGGAGCAACATTCAAACATACAAGTTTCAATTTTAATGCTTGAGCTTTAGTGAATCCTTCTTAGTTTAAGATCTTATTTGGAAGATGTCTTGAAAGTTGTAATGAATATCAAATTCTTAGATGGGCTGTTTCAACAACAAAGGTACTACTTCAAGACCATAGGTGATTTTTTTAAGAATCAATAGAACCTATTAACAAAGAATAGAGAACAAAATATATAGCTTTATTAATATAATGTATTCTTGATTTTTTATATATATAAAAAGATTTTTAAAGATATTAGCTCTTTTTGAAACTCATCATTAGAAAAAGAGATGATATTAGGAATATACACTTTGAAATTTTATAAAACCTTCTAAAACATTCTAAAGATTCTTGAATTAATGAAAGTTAATTGAAAAGCTTTTTAGTTACTGAAAGTAACTCATAAAACTTTGTAGTTAGTGGAAGAAGCTCAAGAAGCTTTCAAATTGGTAGAAAGAACTTGAGAAGCTTCCCAATTAGTAGAAGCTACTCGACAAGCTTCTTAATTTAATAGAAGCCACTCAAAAAGCATCCTAAATAGAGATATATATAAAAGTCAAGATTGAAGAGCTCTTTAGTCTTAACAATGTATTTTTTAGAGTTTTAAATCACCTTTCTTAATATTGTTTGTATACTCATCTAATTAATTCAAATCTTTGTCAATTTTTTTCTTAAACCTTTTTTCTAATTTAAATCTTTTATTCTATATTTTTATATCTTTGATACTATTTGTCCTTATGACAAATTGGATTATCATAGGTTTAGACTATTTTTTATTTTTGAATAAATCAATCTAATTATTTGTTGATTATATCTATCAAAATCTATAAAAATCTATCTTATATTTTACATATCATTATTCAAGTTATATAAGATAAGGAATATATAAGGAAGAAGACAAATACCATTGCCTCTTATAAAAATGGACAATAATGAATATTTTGAAGTGGAAGAGGTTTTAGATTTGAAGTAATGTTAAAATAGGTTAAAATATCTTATACATTGGCACAAATATGATATTAGTGAATATACATGGGAACCATCTAGGAATCTAGCAAATACAATAGCTAAAATCAATATGTTATATTGACAACATCCATCAAAATAAAGATGAAAAGTTAAAAAAATCTTTTTTATAAAATAAAATAGATTCAATAGAAATTTTATTCTATTTTATATCATTGTTTGCTATTTCTTTGAATTTTTTAGCTCCAAAAAGATGGAGAATCAATAACCAACAAATTCAGCTGAAGAGCTATTATTTACTAATTTATCAAATGAGACATTACAATTATCACAACCTTCAAGACAATAGAATAGAGATGAAGATCTTGAAGAAAAATATGTTTTTTTTTGAATTAATGGTAAGATACAACGTGTTTGATATCATGACCTTAAAAGAGACTCTCAGTGTTTAATAATATTTTTAAAAGTAAAAACTATTCTTGATGGTATTCCAAATATTTTCTTTGAAGAAAGTTATAAAGGCCTCAATAATAATTAAATATCAACGTGGTCCTTCCATCCTAATATAGGACACTATTGATGATTAAGAAGACCTATCAAGTACATATATAGAAAATAAAAATTAGAATATGTGGGAAATATAATTCGGTGTGTCTTTGACTTCTTCAACATGTAATCACTACTCCTTGTGGAACTTATCCCTATATTAGGGACATACACTTTGAAAGTTCATAAAATCTTTTAGAATATTCTAAAAACTTTTTGAATTAGTGAAAATCAATTGAGAAGCTTTTTAATTGGTGAAAGTAGCTCAAGAAATTTCCTAGTTAGTAGAAAGAATTCAAGAAGTTTTCTAGTTAGTGAAAGAAATTCAAGAAGCTTTCTAATTGGTAGAAGCTACTCAAGAAGCTTCTTAGTTTGATTGAAGCCACTCAAGAAGCATCCTAGATAAGAATATATATAGGGATTAAACTTGAAGAGTTCTTCAGTCTCGACAATACATCTCTTAGAATTCTAACTCACCTTTCTTAATGTTGTTTGTGTACTCATCTATTTAATTTAAGTTTTTGTTGCTTTCTTCTTGAAATCTTATCCCAATTCAATTTTTCTTACTCTGTATTCTTGTATCCTTGATAGTTTTCCAAGATTGACTTTATCTTCAATATCAAAGTTTGATCCTTTTTATTAAAGAGTGGATTATCCCTCTATTCAAAGATATACCAATGCTTTAGAGGTTGCGGATTACCCTCCTGTAAATTGATATTTTTTTCATCACAATATTAGAGCTTTGTCTCTTTTGTGAGAAAGTGGATCACCCATCTTCTTGAAGGTCTTAAAGTATTTTAGAGATTGCAGATTATCCTCTTATAAATTGATATTATCTTTTTATAGATTCCTTTCTTCTTTCTTTTAGAATGGCTAGAAATCCAAATATTAGTATGATCAAATCTTTTGAGTCCAAGTTAAATGCTATTATAAATATTTTTATTATTTTATTTACTAGGATTGCAGAAATTAAAGGGATTATTACAAAACTTCGTAACAACGCAACATTTGAAGTGCCACAATTTAGACTGCATCAACCTCCAACTTTTGCACTTAAAGATATAGTACTGCCTATGCTAAATCAAAAAATCTACTTCTTCAACAATGTAAAGAGCCTCGAGTTAGTCTTTTGGAGAATTATGATAGTACGCATTCAAAGTTCTGAGAATTTATCAACCAAATTTGATTAATAACAGTCTTATAACTTGATACTTATTTGACAGAAGAATCACAAGTTGGATTAATTGGCACTTTACTTACAGGGCAAGCATTATCATGATTTGCTCCCTTGTTCGAAAATCGATCACCAATTTTGAGCAACTTTGAAATTTTCATAGAAGTACTTGCGAAAGCATTTGGAGAACATGACAAGGTTCATTGGGCAATAGCTAAGATCCAAGGATTATGTCAAGGAGCTTGCTCTATATCAGTCTATATATCTAATTTTAGATAATTAGCATACAACATCAATTGGAATAAAGAAGCTGTAATAAGCCAATTTTATTGGGAATTAAGAGATGATGTAAAAGATTTGTTATTGTTACTTCCAAATCCATAATTGCTTAATGAAGCCATTAGCTAAGCCATAAAATATGATAACGGATTATTTCAACATCGACAAGATTAACGTTCATGAGTTTCAACAAGACAATACATAATCCGACATATTCCTGCTACATTAACAAGAATTTTAAATTCATACTTAAAAATAAAAGATATATAATTTGATGCAGCATGATTCAAATCTCTTAGTCTATAAGAAAAGAAGCATCAGATGGAAGAAGATCTATGCTTGTATTTTGGTGACAAAGACCACAAGGTTGGCAATTGCTCAAAGAAACAAAATTGACATATTATCAAAACCAAGAGTGCAATTGTTCAGAAAAATGATGATGTTTAGTCATAGTAGAGACCATGCGGTTGGACAATCCAACATTACAAAACTATTCAGCTTCCTCTTTTTTTGCTCAATCTACTTGTTGTCTTACAATTCCTTTATATATTGGCCCTTATAAGCTTCAAAAAACCACTTTATTAGATTTGGAGGCATTTGCTTGTTTCCTAAATGAAGTATTTATTAAGCTTCACAAAATTCTTCTAGTACAAAAATCCAAACATATTCATGTAGAGATAATAGATGGATGATTTTTGTTCTCTAATAGTGTCACCTATAGAACCACGCCTATAGAAGTATTGTTCAAAGATCATAGAAGCCAAATTATATTCAACATTATTAAGATTCCTTTAAATCCTATTATTCTCAAGTTATCTTGGTTGGAAAAGCATAATCCATCTATAGATTGAAGGTCACAAAGAATAATATTTTTGATAGAAATCCTTATAAAAAAAATTTATAAAAAGCCATAAATTGGTAAATCTTTATTTATTGGAACAAAGGCTTTTTTAAGATTGGCCAAAGAATGTACATTATTTGTTATTTATGCAACTCAAATTAAAGAAGATATAACTTCATTAGCAAGTATTTTAGAGTAGTATAGAAATTTTAAGATATTTTTTAGAAAAAAAATGCTGATATATTGTCAAAGCACTGACCATATAATTGTATTATAGATCTTCAAGAAAGAATACAACCATCTTTTTTTCCAATCTACAATCTTTGTCATAATGAACTTTCAATATTAAAGGATTATATTGATGAAAATCTTGCAAAGAATTTCATCAGGCATTCAAAGTCTCTAATATGTACACCTATATATTTTATAAAGAAGAAGGATGGTTCTTTGCGTATGTGTGTTGATTATTAAAAATTGAATAAGATAATAATAGAAAATCATTATACATTATCATTAATCTGAAGACTTTTGGAATAATTTGGCCAAACTAAGATCTATACTAAATTAGATCTTTGTGGAATATACAACTTGGTATAGATCAAGGAAGAAGATGAATGAAAGACCATATTTCGGACAAGATATGGATATTTTGAATATAATGTCATGCCTTTTGGACTAATAAATATACCCATTATCTTTCAGCATTTAATGAATGACATCTTTTAAGAATACTTAGACAAGTTTGTGGTGATTTATTTTGATGACATTTTGATCTATTCAAAAAATTTGGAAGAACACGAGGGGTATGTCAAATTGATATTAAAAAAACTACGAGATACAAGTTTGTATGCCAAACCAGAGAAATGCATATTTCATCAATCTAAGATGGAATTTTTAGAATACATCGTATCTATTAAAGATTTGATGATGGATCCCAAGAAGGTAGAGGCAGTTATACAATGGACCATTCCAAAGACTGATAAATGTATAATATTTTCTTGGATTTATTAATTTCTACTAGATCTTCATCAAAAATTATTCTCAAGTTCCTACCTCTCCTACTTAATTGATATGTAAAGACAAGTTAGAATGGGGGCCTCAAACAAAGAAGGTATTTCAAGACCTCAAGACAACGTTTACTACAACCCCAATATTGGTGTATCCAGACTTTATAAAAATATTATATATTGAGATTGATGCTTCAGATTTTGTATTAGGGGCCATACTTTTTAAATAGGTATAGACAATAAATTCCATCCCATTATATTTTATTCTCAAAAATTCTCTATTGTCAAAATTAATTATAAAATCTACAATAAGAAGCTTCTTGCTATTGTGGATTCTTTTCAAGAATGGTGTTATTTTTAATAATGACGCTTTAGTTCTCAATGTCAAGCATTTTTTGAAAGAAAATACTAATAAGTTTAAACTTGAAGGAGACCTTTTATACTTTGAAGAATGTTTATATATCCCAAAAAGACTAATATAATTGCGTATTTTTCAATCTCATTATGATTTTCCATTCTCAAACTGATGGCCAAATAAAATAAGTTAATCAAATTTTGGAGCAATATTTATAATGTAGCATTAACTATCAATAAGACAATTGGATCTTGTATCTACCATTAGCAGAATTTATATATAATAATACTGTTTGTGTCTCAATTCAGCAAACATTGTTTTATTCCAACTATGGATATAATCTGAAGCTTGATCTATATAGTATGCTAAAGAATAATAATCTAATGGCTGAAGGTTTTACAAAATATTTATGACAATACCAAACAACTTTGAAGCTTCAATTACAAGCAACTCAAGATGCTTACAAGACATCTATAGATAAATTTAGGAATCAACTATCTGCTTAATATATTAGAGATAAGATATGGCTTCTTCAATGGAACATCAAGACCAAGCGGCCATACAATAAGTTGGATTATTGGAGATTAGGACCATTTTCTATCCAAAAGCAAATTAATCCAGTCGCATATCATTTGGAATTGCCATCTTCTATGAAGGTACATCCAATTTTTCATGTCTCTCTTTTATAACCTTATAGAGAATTGCATATACCAGAAAGAATACAACAATCATCATCTAATATTAAAATTGAAGACCATGAAGAATATGAGGTTGAAAAGATACTTGATTCACAATGAAGGTAGGGCAAATTAAAATATCTTGTTCATAAGCTATGACAATAATGAATGCATATAAGAATTAGCCAAAAATCTTTCTAATACGTCTCAAAAGGTATAGGAATTTCATCAACTATATTTCCACAAATCCAAATATATTTGATGATATCTTCTTAGTGAAGATTGGATTGAAGGAATATTCATAAAGAAAGAGAGAGTTAAATTAAAGCCTTCATCAATATGTAGTTGTCTGTTCTGAGATAGAATAGAGTGGTAGAAGCAAGTCAGTTACCATGTTAAATCTTCAAGTATTGAAAAAATAAGATTCAAAAGATTTATTTGCTATGTAAGCTTTCGACAAACCAGTGCAATTTTTACAGCCTTCAATTGAACAAAGTGAGGACAATACATTTCAGCGCCAAGTATGACCTTGGTTGGAGCCATTAAGAGCAAGATCCAACCATACAAGTCTTAATTATAATGCTTGTGCTTTAATAATATTGCTTGAGCTTGAAAATATGAATCCTTTTAGTCTTAAGATCTTATTTAGAAGATGTTTTGAAGGCCGCAATGAAGATTAAATCTTTGGATGGAATATTTCAATAATAGAGGTACTAGCTCAAGGCCATAGGCAATTTCTTTGAAGACCAATAGAACCTTTTGTCCAAGAATAGAGAACAAAATATATAGCTTCATTAATATAGCATATTCTTGATTTTTTATGTATGTAATAAGATCAAGCTCCTCTTGGAACTTATCGCTAGAAAATAGGGTGTTATTAAAGACATATACTTTGAAAGTTTACAGAATCTTTTAAAATATTCTAAAAACTATTTGAGCTAATGAAAGTTAATTGAGAAGCTTTTTAGTTAATAAAAGTACCTCAAGAAATTTTCTAATTAATAGAAGTAGCTTAAGAAGCTTCCCAATTAGTTGAAAGAGCTCAAAAAGCTTCCCAATTAGTGGAAGGAGTTCAAGAAGCTTTCCAATTGGTAGAGGTTGTTTGAAAAGCTTCTTAATTTGACGGAAGCCACTCAAGAAGTATCCTAGATAGGATAATATATAGGAATTGAGGCAGAAGAGTTCTTCAGTCTTGATAATGCATCTCTTGGAATTCTAGCTCACATTTCTTAGTATTGTTCATGTATTCATTTGTTTATTTTAAATTCTTGTTGGATTTTTCTTGAAACCTTGTCCCAATTTAAGTTTCTTGCTTTGTATTCTTGAATCCTTGATACCCTAGAAAAAAAAGTAATATCATAGACATAAGATTTATTCTAATAATTATCTAGTTAATATAGATAGGTAGAAGTAGATGAAAATAGATTAATTTGATAATAGCTTATAGAGAAGCTTTGTAGAAGCTATGTAGATGCAATTTCACCTTTATACATGACTATAGGTGATTAGTAGGTTAGAAACTTAGCCAACAAATTAACCACATGTTGCTTATGTTGCAAATTTATAAAACAAGCTAAATATATAGTGTACATTTACGAAACTTGTCTTGCAAGTTTGACACGAGTCTTACAAATGGGACATGTGTTGGAAGTCCTATAGAATGTCGCTATATAATTTTTAAGTAGATAATATATATAGAGATAAGAGTGAAGTTTTCTTCACTCTTGTAAATTCTTTTTTTGCTTCTTGTCTAGTTCAAGAGTCTTAATATTTTTTAGTCTTTGGCAATAGCCATTCAAATTTCTTTTTGAATATATATACTTTCTTATTTCTATTTTGTCATTTTTCTTTAATATATATTTCATTGATTTATACAAAAAAATCCTAATAGATTTTATCTATATAATAAAAATCCAATTCAAGTTTTAATTCAAAAGTGTTTAAAGCTAATACAAAGAACCAAATAATATTCTTTTTAATAACATCAACCATGTACAAATTCCAATTGCCTTACTACTTTAACAATTAGGCAATTTCAATTTTTCTTTGTAAGCCCTAATTCTAGCTATTAAGCTTTAATAAGCTGAAACTTTTAATGTGACTATCTACTTAATGTGAAGTTTTGTAAAAAAATAAAACTATAAATCTTCTAGATACTCAAAAAATTTAAGTCCAATCCAACTTACAAATTGTAAAGAAAATATCTACAAGATACATTAATATCACTTGGTTGCCAACTTGAAGTTGATATAAATGTTCGAGTAGCAATTTCTCCTTCTCCAATAATTAACTTCAATTCAAAATTGGTATATATTTTGATCTCTAAGTCTTCAAATACCATACCAAATTTTACCTTGTTTTGACTAATAGATTTTTAGATATCACAAAAATCCTAAACAGCCCAAAATTTTTGTATATAGCTTTGTAACATAAAAATATATATTTTTGATAATTTTGAGCTAAAATCTTATCAAATTGCTTAAAATATAGCTCAAAATACAACCATTAATTAAACATGTTACTTACTATCTTTAAATTTCAAAGGTTGATTTCAATTTCTAATATCTCTTTTATTCCAATTTAAAATACATTGAGCTAATATATAAAGTATAGCTAAGAAAGTGCTCTCTTCAATCTTGATTGTAGGTCTTTTATTGATTTTTGTACACATGAGTTATATCCCAGAGAGTGACAATAGGTACAAAATCAACACCTTGACTTTGAATGCTTATGTTTCTTTCATAAACATTCCAAATTGATTAATTTTTATACCAAAATCATAGCCAATATTCTAAACTTATTAATTCTTATTATAGTGGTTTTTTACTAGTGGAAGTTTAATTCCAATGGCAAAGGTTTGTTTGTAGGGAGGCAGATTATTGTGTTCAAGATTCTATAGGTGATTTAAGGTATGATTAATTAATGGATTTGCACATTTAAAGCTAAAGAAAGAACTTTATCTTCACTCTGAATTCTATAGCATTGTCTATAATGTATATTATGTATTAATCAATTGGGTCAAAAGCCTCTCTGGCACTATTTTAAATTCACTATTCTTCTTCAATCAGTGCAGCATTCTTCTTTTCTGGTATAGCGCTACACCTATAAATTTGCTGTTCCATTACTTCATTTGCCTTCACTTCAGCCCACTTCTCTCTAATAGGTAGAACGTTCAATTGATTCGACTCAGATGCATTACATCCATGCTTAATCTCTAATTGGTAATCTAATTATTATTAATTTGCTTAACTTTTCATAATCCATTCTGTGATTGTTATATTTTTCATTGATTGCACTCTGTTCTATTCAACCCTCCTTTTAGGCTAATTAGATTTTTTCAATTATTATGCATCTGTGCAATTTTAATTCATACTCATCACTCCAATTGATTGATGATACTCTCACAATTCCAATTGTTTCATACATATTCAAATATCTACTTGGAATTTTTATCAACTCACTCCATTTGCTTTCTCTCCCTTATCCACAGGCTTTATTCATTTTCTTAATTACTCACTCATATATTCACCAATTGCTCATCATTCTCTGATTTCACTCAAGTAACCAATTACTTTTGCTTTTGTAACAATCTCTCACCAATTGCTTCTACTTCGATCACCACAAATCTCTTAACAACTTCATATTCTCCAATCAAGCATTCAATTATATATACACATCAATCAATCAGCGCATACACCACATACTATATTCAAAAGGAACATTCACTCATACAATCGCTCATCATACTTCAACATAATTTTAGCCTTATATTAATTTGCCATAGTATTATATAAAACATCAAAAACTACGTGGCTTTCTCAGTGCTCACCTATAGGAGCTCCTTCTCTCAAGGCAAATTGCCTTCTGATCAGTCCCTCTCTGGTTATAAAATAAGGCAGTCCCTCCAACCACAACAATTGCCTGCTCCTAATCGGTTCCTCCAACAAACGCCCTTTGCTATCCCATTGCTACTTACTTTTTAATCTCACTAATCTAAAACTATTGATAACTAATCCTAACAAAAGACTAAATTATTTCTACTTATAGTTAATTATAAATAGTTATTAAATAAAAATAAAAATCACCACAAAAACCAATAGGTCCTAAGCTCACAATTCTAATTTTTGATATTCAAATTCTTTCAAAAAAAAAAATCCTAATTCCTAATAAGGTCCTAGACAATCTCTTTGAAGCCCATTGGACATGACTTTTGGCCAATAGAAATAGACATTTCTATCATCCATCTCCATTTATCCACATAGATGGTCCAATTATTCTTTTTTATATTAAAAATTATTTTTCAATCTTTTTTTTTATAAGATTTATTTAGTATCTATTCTAAATATTAAATAAAAGAAATAAAATAAGATTTTAAGAATCATCTATATCTAATAAAATAACTTTAAATATATAAAAGTTATTATTAATATAAAAATAACCTTAAAAATCACTCTTTAAAAAAAAGATTGTATAAATCTCAATAATAGATCTTTTGAATAGATTTTTTTTAAAATGATAATATAATTTTATTTTATAACTAATAAAAATCTATTGATATGGCTCTCACTTAGCTACATAATAAATTTTATATATATATATATATATATACTCATTATTTTCACATAGTAGCCAAGCTATAACATGATAATATATTAGTTGTAAATTAAAAAATAAGTTACACTTTTTGGAGCCCCTCCCTTACTTTCTATACCCAACTATGTATTATGTATATTATAAGAATATATAGATGTCAATAGGATGATTTTTACTTTATTGGTTGTTGCTAATTCTTTGATTGTTGTACTTAAAGTAAGGTAGCAGTACAAATAAATAAAAAACACGACCTTCTTTGTAGGTCATTGTTTTGTGACATGCAAATTATTTAAGCTAGCAATTAAGAAGGCTACAATCATTGGCAACGTCAAAGTGTGTATTGAAAAGGCTATATATATATATATATATATATATATTATAAAATATAAAGCTAAAGATTCCTCTTAGATGTTTCATGCAGCAAAATTGATGACAAATTCAATATTCATAATATGCATGTACAATAGCAATCATTTATATATTGGACCTTGTTATAGATCAAATCAAAGAACTTATGCAAGACTATAGTAATATAATAGAATACATAAGTCTTATTACAAAGCAATAGAATACAAAAATAAAAACAAGATTAGAAGATTCAAAATAAACCACAAGACATATATTGTCAATTCTAAGGAATTCTTTAGCCTCAACACATATATATAAAAGGAATTAAGAAGCTTACAAGAAAATTTTATAAAAGACTTTGCCTCTAAGTCATTCTAAAATTACCACCAATTGGCTACTAATTATTCTTTGATGTATTTGTGGTTTAAACAATACTTCTTTAAGCTTACAAAATAAATGACTTGATTGATATAGTCTAACTTGTAAGATGTCATCTTTTTAACTATCTGTGATTGAATTATTATATTAAAACAAAGACAAATTATTAAATTTAAGATGAAATGAAATAAATTTGGATTTAATAATTATATTATAATTTGAAACTATTACAATTATTATTATTTTTTATAAAAAAATTCAATTTTTTTTTAGAAGCACTGTATTCATCTTTTTAGACTAACTGTTACAATAAATATTATTTAAAAGTGGTTACATGTGTTTTTGCTTTTGATTTGGAAAAGTATTATTGACAAAAAATTTATATTTTTTGAGATGCATTGATTAAATTTTGGATTGGATCTTATATTTGTCCACTAATAATATAGCCATATCAATGTATAAAATATTCCAATTATTTACATTTTATTTTTAAATCAAGTATTTTTTAATATCAAATTTTTTATAATTATCTATTTTTAATATAAGGAGGTAGTATTTGTATTCTTTTTAATATGCTTAATTCTTTATAAGGCTCCAAAAGAGAAGCATAAAAAATAAGATGTATTTTCATAGAGATTGGTAATTTAAAATAATAAGCAACAGGATTAATTTACTTTTGAATAAGAGTTGGTCCTAACTTTTGATAGTCTAATTTTTTGCATGGTTGATTCATCCTTATATTGCATCAAAGAAGCCACATTTTGTTACCAACACCAAAAAAAAAATGTTATAGACACACTATTCAAGTAAAATAAGATTCCAAAAGTTCAAAAAATTAAAATACAAGATGTTCACTTTATATCATAAGCAAAAAACTATAACAAGATATAAGAACAAGACCAAAAGGTCCAAGCTAAGCCACAAGAATTATATTGTTGAAATTAAGGATCTCCTCAGCCTTGACTTCTATATATACTAAGTGCAAAGAAGCTCTTTGAGAAATATTTTTGATGTTTAGAGGTGAAGCAAGCCTAAGATCCTTTTATGACTATCTAAGATCTCCTAGAATCTTCTAAGATCTTCTAAAATCTTCTTAGAACCTACTTGAATCTACTTGGACCTTCTCAAAATTATTAAGAACCTTCTAGGATTAAATATGACCTTCTAAAACTTTCTAAGAGTAAATAAAATCTTATAAAATCTTATAGAATATTTTTCTATTGTATATCCATGACATCATTTCTTTCTTTAGTTTTCAGTTCCACAAAGAGAGATAGAATTGAAGTTAATCAAAGGTGAAGGAAGTCAAAGATGTATCACATGGTATCCGCCACATACTCAAGTTATCTTTTGCAAGTTAAAAGATTCATTAATCCTTGCAACCAAAAATAGTGATCAACACATTCTATCATAAGCTAAGTTTAAAATTTTATATCTTTATTGCAAAAATGTTCTTTAAAAATTATTTTAGGATGTCCTTCATCGATAAATTTTACTTTGATGATATTTGCTACAAAGCAGTTGTTAGATATTTTGTGGCTTCTTCTTGATTCAAGTAATTCTTCATTTTAAGATCAACAACATGAAATGCTTGGTTGAAATGGCCTAATTAGTATAATATTGTCTTTTTAACTATCTATATCTAACTATATAGGCTAAATCAAAGATGTATCATAATTTTAAAGTAGAATGAAATTACTTCTAGATTTATTAGTTTTAAAGTTCAAACTATATATATATATATATATATATATATATATATACATAATATATATATATATATATATATATATATATATACATAAATATATATATATATATATATATATATATATATAAAACTTTTGAAACTACTTCCAAGCTTCTTACAAAAAATTGCAATGTCTAAAATGTGCCACATTTAGATATGGTAGATAAAAGTATTAGTTAACAAATATTGCCACTTTAGTTTTAAAAAAATGTCATTGATAAAATTCTTGTATCTTTTGAGATGTATTAATTAAATTTAAAGCTAGCTCCCATATACTTTCACTAATATTGTAACCACACTAATATACAAAGTCTTTATATTGTATCAAAGAAACTATATTTTATCATCAATTTGAAATGGAGATTGTTCCTTCTTTTGTATATTAGCTGTTTTTTTAGAACGTACTTGAGTTTCTTCTAGTTGAAGTTTCAAGGTAGCTTGGATATCAGTAATTTGGCTCATAAAATCATTTATCATTAGATTTTTAGATTTATTAATAGATAATATATCTAATTTTAGATAATAGCTATAATTAAAATAAAATAGAATCTATTAAATAGATGCATGAACTATATTGTTATAGATAAACTTAGCTAAAAAAAATAAGATATTCAATCATCTTATTAGTAATTGATAATATATCTAAAATATTATTTAGGATTTGGTTGACTTGTTCTATTTGGCTATTAATTTGTTTATAAAATATTGAAAAAAGATTGATATCTATTAAAAGAATCTCAAAAATTGACTTCCAAAACTTAGACACAAATTGTGATCCTTGATCTAAAATAATAACATCTAATAATCTATGGTATTGATAGATATTATCAATAAAGAATTTGGCCATTTTTCTACTAGTAATAGTTATCTTATAAGAGATAAAATATACTATCTTAATAAATTAGTCAATAACTATATATATGGTATCAAAGAAATTTAATGGTAGAAGTTTTATAATAAAGTCTATAGAAATAAAAGACCATGGTTGTTTTGGAATCGGTAGTAGTTAAAAAAAGTCCATATAAATAATATTGAGGATTTTTTAATCTAAAATATGTGTTGTAAGAGAAGATAAATTTCTTAATAACTTTTTAAATTTGAGGCCACCAAATATCTCTAGAAATGAATTCTAATGTCTTATTGAATCCAAAATATTCCATAATTTAAAAATCGTGAAGTGTTTAGAGAACACAAATATACAATGTCCTTTTTGGGATATACAAATATTATTCAAAGTAAAAAAGATTATTTTTAAATTTAAATTTATTCAAATCATTACAAATATTATTGAAATAATATTTAATATCAAAAATAAGAGCAATTGTAGTCAAAGTTGTATAAATCTATTCAAGAAACAAAGAATCTACTAAAATTAATATAAAAATCATTTGAATATAAAATTTTTTAGATTTTAAGAATATTATCTATTATTAGTCATATATTATTTTTCTTTTTTTGGTATAAGGTATGATTATATTGATAAAATAATTGATATTTCTTATTACTTTCTAGATCAATATATGATATTGAAATCAAAACAAGATAGAAATATGTTTCAATGGACTTAATAATTTAAAATACAAGCAGACATGAAATATTTGAGGTTCTTATAATTTATATACATAGTCATTAGATGTGAAGCACCTTCAAATAACTAGTACCATTTTTAGAAAGAATCCATAATAATAAGAAGTTTCTTATTATAGATCTCATAATTAATCTTTATAATCAAGAATTTTTTGAAATAAAATGCAATTGGATGTAATCTTCTTTTTTTTTTTTAGATTGAGATAAGACTACTCCTAATGTAAAGTCTAAAGCATTGATTTCCATAAAAAATGACTTAAAAAAATTTAAATGAATTAAAACATGGATTATAGTGAATATTATTTTTAAGTATTCAAAGGCTTTCTTACCTTCTAATATCCAGTTCAGCTTATTCTTGCATATCAATTATATAAGTAAAGCAACTATCTGAGAATAATTATTGATAAAGATGCTATAGAAGTTTATAAATCCAAAAAAATATTGGATGTTATATATCAATTTTGGAGTTGTTTAGTTGTTAATAGTCTTAATTTTTTTTGGATCCATCATAAAGCTTTCATTTGAGATGATATAGCTAAGAAATTCTACTTAGGATTTATAAAATATATATTTTTTCAATTTGGTGTATAATCCAATATCTTATAGCCTTTATAATAGAAGGTGGATATATTATTCATATTCTTCTAGAATCTCAAAATAAATCAAAATATTATCCAAATAGCATATATCAAAGTCATTAAAGAATTTACAAAGTATGATGTTTATCAAATATTGAAAAATGGCTAACACATTTATAAGGCCAAAAGACATGATATTATATTTGAAGTATCTATATCTTGTACAAAAAGTAGTCTTCAATTTGTCTCTTTCTATGATGCATATTAGATTATAAGCTCTATGAAGATCTATTTTGGTGTAGATCTTAGCTTGAGTCAATTGCTGAAAGAGCTTCAATATTAATAAAAAAAAGATAATAATTATTTATTATTCATTTATTGAAGCCATGGTAGTCAATTCACATCCACAAAGATCCATCATTTTTCTTCACAAAGAGTATATGTGCATCAACAAGAAATTTTGAATGTCAATTAAAATCCTTTGCTAAATTCTTGTCAATATACTCCCTTAATATTATAAGCTTGTTTTATAATAAGTTATTAATTGGACCAAAAGATAGTTATGCGGTATCTTAAAGATCAATAGTACAATCATATGAATGATATTTTGGTAAGATATCCGTATTCTTTTTTTAAAATATATATTTAAAAATTTAATATTTTTTTAAAAAGTTGTTAGAATATTCATTGCTTTAAATATTGAAGTTACATAAATAATAAAATAAATATTTTTTTTATTGCTTTTATAAAAACTCTAGCTCCAATAAACAGAGGCTTTTATAATTTTAGATCTATAAAGTGCATGGTATTTTCTATTAGGTTTAATAATAATAAGCTATAATATTATAAAAATATTTATTTTATATAATAATTAATTTATATGGAGATTATATCTTTTAAGCTAAGAAAGTTGTAAAATGATGGAATTAGATAAAGATCTATAGATATTAAATACAACTTGACTATTATGATTCTTTGATGTTTCTTCTAATAGATCAATTTATGAATAATATTTCTAAAGGATAAGGGTTGACCATTAATGATCTCTACATGAAGGACTTTGAAATCCTTGACTATAAAAATTTCATAGATTTTTAAAAATTCTAAATCAATAAAATAAATAGATGCTTCTAAAATTATTAATGCAAGACTTTTGGATTTTTGCACATCTAAACATATTAGTATGATAAAATAACAAGAAAGATTAGATGATAATATATGATCTTTTTATATTTATAGAATAGAAGAATCTAATTATATTATTTTATGTTATGGTTCGACTACCATGAAAAAAAAATATACATACATATTTATTATATAATTTATTATACAGCTAAGTGACAGTCATATCAATAGATTTTTATTAGTTATAAAATAAAATAATATTATTATTTTAAAATAAATTTATTCAAAAGAATTATTATTGAGATTTGTACAACTTCATTTTTTTTAATAGTAATTTTAATGTTATTTTTATATAGATAATAACTTTTATATATTTGAAGTCATCTTTGTTAGATATTGGTGGTCCTTAAAATCTTATTTTATTTCTTTTATTTGATATTTAAAATAGATATTATGTAAATCTTATTAAAAAAAAGATTGAAAAGGAATTTTTAATATCAAAAAGAATGGTTGAGCCATCCATGTGGATGAATGGAAATAGATGATAGAACTCTCTATTCCTATTGGACAAAAGTCATGTCCAATAGGCTTTAAGGAGATTGCCTAAGGCCTTATAAGGAATTAGGATTTTTCTTTTGAAAGAATTTGCAAATCAAAAATTAGAATCAATAAGTTTAGAATATTGGCTATGATTTTGGTATAAAAATTAATCAATTTGGAATGTTTATGAAAGAAACATAAGCATTCAAAGTCAAGGTGTTGATTTTGTACCTATTGTCACTCTTTGGGATATAACTCACGTGTACAAAAATCAATAAAAGACCTACAATCAAGATTGAAGAGAGCACTTTCTTAGCTATACTTTATATATTAATTCAATGTATTTTAAATTGGAATAAAAGAGATATTAGAAATTGAAATCAACCTTTGAAATTTAAAGATAGTAAGTAACATGTTTAATTAATGGTTGTATTTTGAGCTATATTTTAAGCAATTTGATAAGATTTTAGCTCAAAATTATCAAAAATATATATATTTTTATGTTACAAAGCTATATACAAAAAATTTGTTGCATTGAGATTTTGGATTTTTGAAATATGAAAAAAATAGTTCTTAGATGTCTATAAATTAGGATTTTAAGTACTTGCTAAGATTTTGAGATATCACATGATCAAAAGCAAATTTATAATTGAATTTTCTTATGGTAAAGTTTAAAGATATAAGCTATAGTTTTAAAAAATTTGATAAAAATTAAATAGTTGGATTAAGAATTATTGGATCCTAAAATTTAAGAAGAAATCAATCTTTTATAAAAGAATAAGATATTGAAGGATTTTATTATAATTTGAACATTTTATACAAACTAAAGGGGTTTTTGAAAGCCAAGACTTTGTGGAGGTAAAAAAATGGATATATGAAGCTATGATAATATTTTTGATATAAAGATGAGGTTTTGAAAAGAGATTATAGATTTTCTTAGAAGTTATTAAAAATCTAACTTATCAACAATTGGTTAGATATGATTTGGTATAGAAAAGAATATTAAGGATTTTGTACATAGCATAGAAAATTCTTATATAAAAATCTATTTAAATATAAGAAATTTTTATTAGTATAATATTTTTTTTAATATTATTGTGTTTATTTGTCTTTCTTATTAAGGACAAATCACTTATCAAAGCTTGGTCAATAAGTTATAAATAAACTCTCTATAACTCAATATCCAATATATTTTCAAATAAAAAATCATATCACACAATAATAGTTTTTATTATAATTAGATCCTCTCATTTTTTTTGTGATGCTACTTTTTTTATTCAAAAAAAGATTTAAAGCAAACAACATCAATTTGGATATCTTCTACTTCCAGATATTTGCTAAAATTGGTAGAAATAAAAGATGTCAAGTAATTTGTGTAAAGTTGTGGCATAGGTAGTGGACGTTTTTTTTTTGTTGATGTTTTTTTTGCCAATGTTGAAATAGTCGGTTATTATATTTTACCACTTGATTGATGGTTTTATTAAAAATTAGACAATCACATATAAATAATAATAGATCTTTTATATTATCTTGTAATTTCTAATAAAACTAACTTACTAATATATCTTTATTTCAATTGATATTATATATTAATTGCCAAAATTTTAAAATATAAATAGATATAGAATGGATTTTTTATTAAAAGGCTCAAATTTTAGTTATAGCAAGATGAATCTTATCATATTTTCTAAAAGCTTTTATAAATGTTGCCAAAAATATTTTAATGTTATGTAATATGAGAGAATTCTTCTCAAACAACAAAGCAATCTAAGACAAAGCTTGATCTTAAAATAAGATTCTAACCAAACCAACACGAGATGCTTCTATGGAATACCGTTGAAATTGGAGTAAAGTAATAAATCATACTTGATTTGCAAAGCCACAAAACTTTGAATAAGTTCTATCAAACTTCTCTTAGAGGTTAATTCTTGGTTGCTTTGTTGATGACATTGAATTGTCATCTTGAATACATACATCTTCTAATGAAGTAGACCTTAGTAATAGAATTTCTAAGATGACATGTGATAGTGGCTAAGGTCACTCTTTGACCATTATATATGGTCATATAAAGTTCTTCATTTTGCTTAGACAAGGTTTCTATTTTGATTTTCAATGCTTTAAAAGCATTTATAATTGAATTCAATTTACCTTCATTAGAATCTATCATATTGAATCATTTACTTTTTGGCATAGAAATAAAATAAGAACAAAAAAATAAAAAAAATCAAGAATAATATCAATCTAAAAATAGTAATATATAACTTCTAGAATACTATAATATTTCTAAAAGGATAGATAATTTGCTCTTATCTAAAAAAATCAAATTATAATATTATACTATACTAATTTTGACAAATTATTATGGACATACTATTCAAATAAAATAAAACTTTAAAAGTTCAAAGAACTAAAATAAAAGATATTCACTTTATATGATAAATAAAGAGCTATAATAAGACATAAGAATAAGACCAAAAGGCCCAAGCTAAGCCAAAAGAATTGCATTGTTGAAATTGAGGATCCCCTCAACCTTGATTTTTGTATATATTAGGTGCAATGAAGGTCTTTGAAGAGTTTTCTTGATACTTGGAAGTGAAGTAAGCTTAAGATTCTTTTGTAACCATCTAAAATCTTCTAAAACCTTTTAAGATCTTCCAAAATCTTCTTAGAACCTACTAGGATCTACTAAGATTTTTTTAAAATCATTAAAAATCTTTTAGAACCTTTTAAGATTAAATAAAATCTTCTAAAATCTTCTAAAATCTTCTAAAATCAAATAGGACTTTTTAGAACCTTCTAAGATTAAATAGAACGTTCTAAAATCTTTTAAATTTTTTTTCTATTGTATGTCCATGATAGAAAGTTGTTCTTTTTAAAATCTATTTATTATTATTTTAGATGATATCTATAATTGGTTTAAAAAGGTATTTATTGAATAGAAGTATAAACAATGTTGTCATAAGCAAATTCAACAAGTAGCAAATATGCAGTCTAATCATCTTATTAATAGTTGATGGTACATCTTATATATTCTTCTAGAATTTGATTGATTTACTCTATTTAGTTATTAATTTTTAAGTAGAATATTAAAAATAAATTAATATTTATTTGAAAGATTTTAAATAGTGATTTTTAAAACTTGGATACAAATTGAGATCCTTGATATGATATAATATTATTTGGCAATCTATAATATCAATAGACATTATCAATAAAGAATTTAGTTGTTTTTTCATCTAAAACTATCTTCTTACAAGGAATAAAATGTGCCATCTTGATAAACAAATTGATGATTTTAAATATGGCATCAAAAGAATTGGATGGTAGAAGATTTGTAATAAAATCCATGAAAATAGAAGACCAAGGTTGCCTTAAAACATGTAGTGGTTGAAAAAGTCTGTATGGACAATATTAAGAATTTTTTAATCTAGAACATATATCACATGAAAGTACAAATTTCTTAATAGTCTTCTATATTTTAGGCCATTAACAATCTTAAAAAAAAAAATTCCAATATCTTGTTGAATCCAAATTATCCATTGTTAAAAAAATCATGATGTGCTTGCAAAACACAAAAGTAAGTTGGTCCTTTAGGAATGCATAGACATTCTTGAAAATAAAAGATATTGTCTTCAAACTTAAATTTTCTAGAATCATCTTAAATATTACTAACATGTTGTTTTATATCAAGGATAAAAAGATTTGTAATTAATATTATACATATTTGATCAAAAAGTGAAGAATCCATTAGAGTTAATATAGTAGTTATTCAAAGATATAATTACTTGAATTTTAAGATTGTTATTTATTATTAGTCATATATTGCCTCTCCCTCTTTTGGCACAAGGTATGATTGCTTAGACAAAGTATTTAACAATCTTTGTTATCTTTTAGATTGATATATAATATTGATGTCAAAATATGATAGAAATATATTCCACCAAGCTTAATGATGATTTAAAACACTAGTCAATATGAAATATTTAAGATTCTTGTAATTTATGTATATAGTCATTAAATGTAAAATACTTTCAAGCAAATAGCACTATTCTTCGAAAGAATCTACAATAGCAAAGAATTTTTTATTATAGATTTTATAATTGATCTTGGTAGTTGAAAACTTTTTAGGATAAAATAAAATTAGGTAAAATTTCTTATCTTTCTATTTTTATAACAGCATAAGTCTTAGCACAAAATCCAAGGCATTGGTTTTTATATAAAAAGCTTTTATAAAATTTAAATGTACCAAGATTGAAGTTGTAATAAAAGCCATTTTAAGGTCTTAAAAATCCTTCTTTGCTTGAAGCCTCTATTCCAACTTATCCTTATATGTCAACCAAGTAAGTGAAGTAGCCACTTGAGAATAGTTTTTAATAAATATCTAATTATTAATTAATAATTTTTTAAAAAAATATTATACATCTTATACTATCTTTAAAAATCCCTAATTTTTAAAAACTTGAATTTTTTTCAAATCTATTAATAAATCTATATTTGATATGATATATCCAAATAATTTTATCTTTGGTTGATAGAATACATATTTTTACAATTTGACATATAAACCTGTATCTTTTAATTTTTGTAATATCAATTTTATATGCTTGTTATATTCTTCAAGACTTTTTAAATAGATCAAAATATCATTAAGATAGCAAATGACAAATTTATCTAAAAACTCTCAAAAGACATCATTCATCAAATATTAGAATATAATTGGTGCATTTATTAATTAAAAAGGCATGATATTATACTCAAAATACTTATACATTGTCTAAAATGTTGTTTTCTATTTATTCCATCTTTTGATGTACACTAAATTATAAGCTCTACAAATGTCAATCTTTGTATAGATCTTTGTTTAATCTAGTTGTTCAAGGAGTCTTGATATCAATGGCAATGGAAAATAATTTTTCAAAGCTATCTTGTATGAATTCCAATAATCAATGCATATTTGTAAGAATCTATTTTTTTTTAAATTAAAAATATATATACTTTAACAAGTGATTTTGAATGTCAAATAGAATATTTAGAAAGATTTTCATCAATGTATTCTAATATGGCTGCTAATTTTGTTTGTGAGAAATTATGTATTGGTTCAAATAGTAATTGAACTCTTTTTTGTAATTCTATGGTACAATCATATGGTCAATGTTTTGATAGCATTTTTTTATTTTTTTTACAAAAGCATCCTTGAAGTCTTAGAATTGAATTAAAATATCTTATAAAATTTATTTAGTTGAATTTTTATTAGAATTGTCAAAGACATGAGAATATAAAACAAAAGACTTGAATATAAAAGAAGTTTCATGAAGAAACCAATAAGGATTTGAATTATTTAGATGAATATACAAACAACACCAAAAAAGATGAGCTAGAATTCCAAGAGATGTATTGTGAAGACTGAAGAATTCTTCAGCCTCAACTCCAATATATATCCTTATCTAGGAAGCTTCTTAAGCAACTTCTATCAAATTTAGAAGCTTCTTAAACAGCTTCTACCAACTTGGAAGCTTCTTAAGCTCTTTCTACTAACTATGAAGCTTTTTGAGCTACTTCTACCAATTAGGAAGTTTTTCAAGTAACTTTCACTAACTAAATAATCTCTAAAATATTCTAGAAGGTTTTATGAACTTCCAAAGTATATATTCTTAACATCACCCTTTTTTTAGCAACGAGTTTCAAGACGAGCTCATATCTTTGGAAATCTTCCTATATATGTAAAAAATCAAGAATATGTTGTATTAATAAAGCTATATATTTTATTTTCTATTCTTAGGCAATAGATTCTATTAATCCTTGAAAAAGTTGTCTATGTCCTTGAATTAATACTTCTATTATTGAAACATCTCATTTAAAGATTTGATCTTCATTGCGGCCTTCAAAATATACTCCAAAAAAGATCTCAAGCTTAAGAGGATTTATCTTTTCAAGCTTAATCAATATGAGTAAAGCTCAAATATTGGAATCAAGACTTGTATGGTTGGATGTTATTCCTAATGGCTCTAATTGTGGTTATACTTAGCAATGAAATATATTATCCTTATTTTGTGCCAAAGACATGAATTAAAAAAAGATACATAATCAATGAAATCTATGTCAAAATTTTTTTTTTAAATAGAAATAAAAATATATATATATTCAAGAAAAAACTAGAATGGCTATTGTGAAAGACTAAAAAATATAAAGACTCTTGAATTAGACTAAAAATAAGAAAAGAATTGACAAGAATAAAAAAAGTTTCATTCTTGTGTCTATATATGTTATCTACTTAAGAACTATATGGTAGCATTCTATAAGACCTCCAACAAGTGTCCAATTTGCAAGACATGTGTCAAACTTGTAAGATAAGTTTCCTATATGTGTACCACATATTTAGCTTGTTCCACAAGCTTCCAACATATGTAACATATGACTAACTTGTTGGACAAGTTTCTAACCTACCAATCACCTATAGACATGTATAAAAATAAAATCATATCTATGAAGCTTCTAGGAAGCTTTTCTATAAGATATTATTAAATTAATTTATTTTTATCTATTTCTATCTATCCATATTAATTAAATATTTATTAGAATAAATCTTATGTCTATGATATTACTTCTCTTTTTAGGGATGAATTCCACAAGGAGCAGTGATTACATATTAAAGAAGTTTAACATGTACCAAATTATATTTACCATATACTCTGATCTTTGTTCTTTTTTAAGGTAGTTGATATGTCCTCTTAGCCATCAATAGTGTCTCATACTAGGATGGGAGGACCACCTTGATATTTGATCATTGTTAAGGCTTTTATAACTTTTTTCAAAGAAGACATTTGAAACACCATCAAAAGTAGTTCTTACCTCTAAAAGTAGGACCAAACGTTGAGAATCTCTTCCAAAATCCAGATACCAAATGTGTGGTATCTTACCATCAACCTAAAGAAGAACATGTCATTTTTTAGGATCTTCATTTCTATTTTATTATCTTAAAGGCTGTCATAGTCATAATATTTCATATGATAAGTCAACAAACAATAGCTCTTAAGTTGAATTTTATTGGTTGTTGATTTTATATCTCTTTGGCACTAAAAAATTCAAAAAATAATAAATAATGATACAAGATAAAATAAAATTTCTATTGAATCTATTTTATTTTATAGAAAAGATTTTTTTTAATTTTTCATCTTGATTTAATGGATGTTATCAATAAAACACTTCAACTTTACTTGATGTATTTGCTAGATTCCTAAATAGCTTCTATATATATTTACTAATATCATATCTACTAAGATATTTCAACCAATATCAATGTTGTCTTGAATTTAAGATTCCTTTCATCTCAAATTCTTTATTATTGTTTACTTCTATAGGAGGCAATGGCATTTGTCTTCTTCTTTATATATCCACTATCTTATATAACTTGAATAATGATATATGGAATACAAGATGGATTTTTTTAGATTTTGATATGTGTAAGTGATAAGCAACTGGATTAATCAGTTTACAAATCAAAAATAGTTCAAACTTACAATAATCCAATTTATCATAAAAATGTATAATCTAGTTATTATAATAAAATAATCATATTTTAATGTCCATATAGAATTGAGGTTGTTTCTTGCAATAAATATTTGCCTTGATCTATTATCATTTTTGAACTTCTTTTAATTGTACTTTCATTGTTGTATATAGCTCTAACAATCGATTTGTCAAATCTTCTACCACAAGATTATCAGCTTTTGAAAAGTCAAAAATATTAAGTTATGGATAATAATCATAATTATCAAAGAATAGAATTTATTGAATAGAAAAATATATTAAATTATTATAAATAAATTTTATTGATGGCAAGGAAATTATCCAATTATCTTGATAATAGTTGATGATATATCTCAAATATTACTCCAAAATTTAATTTACTCGTTTTGTTTGTCCATCAATTTGAAAGTGGAAAGCTGAAGATAGTTTTATATCTATTTTTAATATTTTAAAAAATATTCTTCAAATTCTTCATATTAATTACGTCCCTCTATTTGATATAATATTCTTTGATAATCTATGATATCAATAGATGTTATCAAGGAAGAATTTATCTATTTCTTCACCTATGATAGATTTTATATATAATATAAAATATACCATCTTAGTGAAATAATCTACAATTATAAATAATTTTAATTTTAATTTTTCTATTCAATAAATTCCATATAAATTTGAATTTGGAAGATCCGTAATAAAATTTATGGAAATAGAAGATCAAAATTGTTTTGATATAGATAATAGTTGGAAAAGTTTGTAAGATTGATGACAAGGAATTTTTGATCTTAAACAAATATCACATGACTATACAAACTTTTTAATAGCCTTCCATATTTAAAGCCATTATAAATCTCTTAATATTAGCTCCAAAGTCTTGTTATATCCAAAATATCCTATTGCAAAGAAATTGTGACAAGCTTCAAAAGTACATAATTTTTCTTCACCTTTTAGAATATATAAGCATTTTTTGAAATAGAGTAGATTGTTTTTAAATTCAAACTTGGCAGTATCATGAGACTTAGATGAATTATTCTTAATAAGTTAAACAAGAAAATCTAAAGACATACTTGATTAAACTTTCTTGAAAAAATTTGAATCAATAGTTGATGTTGATTTTATTGCTTAAAGATGAAATTGCTCTGACTTCAAGACGATTGTTTTTTATTAATCAAAAGCTAAATCTTCTTCTTTTGATGCAAGATAAGAATGTCTAGAAAGGACATTGGATAGACCTTGTTGTTTTCTTGGCTGATAAGTAATAATAATCTAGAATCTTGACAAAGACATGCTCTAATAAGCTTGATGACAATTCAATATGCATACTAACATGAAGTACTTAAGTTGAATAATATGAAATACACACTTTTCCATCTTGGCATATAATTTTGTATCTCTAAGTTTTTGTAACACACAACAAACATACAATTTATATTTTTTTGTATTCTTTGAATAGATTAAAATATTGTTTAGATAATAGATAGCAAAATTATCTAGAAACTCATAAAAAATATCATTCATGAGATGTTGAAAAGTAACTAGTACATTTGTAAGTCTAAAAGATACAATATTATATTAAAACTATCCATACCTTATTTGAAATGAAATCTTCCATTTATCTCCTTCTTTGATGTGGACTAGATTGTACACTCTTTATAGATCTATTTTTGTATAGATCTTAGTTTGATTTAGTTGATTAAAAAATTTAAATATCAAAAGTAGAAGGTATGTATTTTTCATGGTAATCTTATTGAGCCTTCAATAATTTATACATATATATAATAATCCATCTTTTTTTTTTCATAAACAATATAGGAGCTCATATTAGAGATTTTCAATGGCATATGAAATTCTTGGCCAAATTCTCATCAATGTATTTCTCAAATTCAATCAACTCATTTTGTAATAAATTATAGATTGGTCCAAATAAAAGCTAAGTTTTCTCTTTAAGATCAATTGAGTAATCATATGAAAAATGTTCCAAAAGAATATTTATATAATTTTAAAACATATATATATATATATATCTTGATAATCTTAGTATTGGCTTGGAATGCTATTTGAAGTCTTTCTAACATCAAAAATAGGTGTAGCATAAATAGCAATAGGTGATTCTTCTTTTATTATATCCATAAAAGCTTTCACATGTATAAGTATAGATTTTATTATACTACACTTATGACTTTTCATTTGATTAACAAGACTCTTATTAATGCTCTAAGGAAAGTTAAATTTATAAAAAATCTAGTCTATTTGAGTATTATACTTTTTTAACCATGATAAATCTAAAATAACTAGATTAGAGGAAGATTTATTTATATTAAAGAATATATAACTATTATGACTATTTATTATTTTATTTATAAGATAGATTTTACAAACAATATCTTCAAAAGACAACAAATGACCATCTATGATTTCTATATGTATGAGTTTAGTTTTTTGTACTAAATATATTCTATGACTTTTAATAAATTCTTCATCTAAAAAACACATTGAGGCTCTTAAATCTAATAAGGTAAAAGCTTTGTGATTTTTAGGTCTCAAATACATATCTATTATAAAATAAAGAGAGGATTCTAAAAAGAAAATATGATCTTTACAAAGAATTGTACAAGATTCCAACTGCATGGTTCCTATTATAGTTGAATAAATTTATTTTTTAATATATTATCTTCTCTAATAGCCATACTCTTTATTTTGTAATTGCATCGTTTCTTTAGACAATATTAAACAATGTGCTTAGATTCTCCATAATATAAGCACAATCTTTCTTGATGATGATACAATTGCAAAATGAAGAATACAATACTATTTTTTGCTTCTCGCATAAAAATAATAACTCTAAGAAATAAAGATGTAATATGTTTTTTTTTTTGATATTTTAATCTTAAAGAAATTTTGTGCAAATTCTAATTAATATCAAATTATGTAAGTCAAACCAAGGAAGTCCAATGACAATAAGATTTGGAAGATATTAAATAATGTTAAAGACAATATGTGATATTTGATCTCTTTGCAATGGTTGTGTTTTTTCAATGATATCTCCAATACAAGTGCTTATCTATCAATGACTTTAATAAGAACAAGATGAATCTTTTTTACTAATATTAAATCATATTTAGTTATAAAATCTTTATCTATAAAACATGCTAAAGCTTTAATATCCAAAAGGTCTTTAAGAAAAATCTTATAACTTAGAATTTATATATATATATGAAATATAAAATAAGATGTAAGATTTAAAAATAGAAAGAGATTTTTTTCTAATAGTTGGAATTTGGTGGTATCTAGCTATATGGTTCCTATTATAATTGGACATCCTTGTTTTCCAATTTAGCCAATTTTGGAGTTAATGTCATACTTTGTGTCTTAAATCTTGTAAACTTTTTTGGACAATTTGTTATTTAATGATTAGAATTTCAATAATATAAACACAAATTTTCTTGCCAATGCCTATCTTTCTCTATTTGTATTAGTGGCTTAAATTGAGTTGCATTGATTTGCATAGTTTTAAGGCTTGTTAAATGCTTCTTTGATGTTCTTGAAGAAATAGCAATTGCAATGTGATAATTATTATTGAAAATCCAACATCTTTCTTATTACAATTCATGCCATAGAAAAATCTTATATAAAAACATATTTAAATATAAGAGGTTTTTATTAGTATAATATTTTTTAAATATTATTGTGTTTATTTGTCTTTCTTATTAAAGACGAACAACGTATCAAAGCATAGCTAATAAGTTATAGATAAACTCTCTACAATTAGATATCCAATGTATTCTCAGATTAAAAATCATGCCACATAATAATAATTATAGGATGAAAGAAAAAAAAAAAAAAAAAAAAAAAAAAAAAAAAAAAACTATATTATAGAGGAACTTAATTGAAGACTTAATAACAAAAAAAAATTTAGAAATCATAGGCAAAAGATAAAAAGAAGTAGAAAAACTATATATATGATGTTTTTTATACAAAAAAGCTTTTATTTATTTTGTAGGGCCATAAACAAGGCAAAATAAGGTAGATTAGCAAAAATAATATTATAATCATCTTTAGATGAAATTAAAGAATAGCTTTCAATAAAAATTATTTTAAAAAATCTTAAAATGATAT
The DNA here is from genome assembly GCA_036785485.1 of Physcomitrellopsis africana. Lineage (NCBI taxonomy): Eukaryota > Viridiplantae > Streptophyta > Bryopsida > Funariales > Funariaceae > Physcomitrellopsis > Physcomitrellopsis africana. The sequence goes on along the minus strand of JAWRVF010000438.1, from coordinate 39,367 downwards.
CCAAGGAGGACCAATTATGAACCAAGATTGAAACCAAATCCCAAGGTACAAAACTACATGCCTACAACATATTAAGGATTTTTTTTGTTGATCAAAGAGTAGGAATTTTAAAGCAAATTTAATAGAATTTTTTTTTAGCATTGATTTTAGGTGATTTGAATGAATAGTAACTTTGTAAGAGCTTTGCAAAATCAAGATTGTATTGGATGACCCTAGTTTATATGAAATAAAAAGAGGTTTATATTTTAAAGAATTTTATATATTTAGTAGTAGATCTATAGTTAAAACTTTGTGGATTTGTAAGTATAGTTGTATTAAATGTGTTTTGTGAATTTGACCTTAATTGAACAGTTAGATTAAAGGTAATTAAAATTCAAGTGGATTAGGATCTTAGAAGTTAGATTATGAGGATTAGCAAGAATTTCTATGATTTTGAATAAGCTATCAATTAGATTGAAGTGATTTTTTGTAAGCTAATAGTTGATTTAATTCGTTATATTTTTGTAAATTTTGAAAGAAAATGAGAAGGAACTTTTGATGTTGGAAGATTAACATCAAGGTTGGAGAAAGAAAACAATTAACACCTAAGCAGATTAGGTGCTTTTTCTCCCAATTTATAAATTTAATTTACTTCAAATCTTGTGTGATTGTTTTCAACTAGGAAATTAAAAAGTGTAAAAAAATTTGAATCAAGATCAATGATTAATTAAATAATTATCAATAATTTAATTCTATTATAGGATTTAATTAAAATTATTTAGGATTGGTTAGGATTCAATTAAGATTTGAATAGGATTTGATTAAGGTTGGTTACTATGTAATTAAGATTTAATTAAGATTTCTTTAAAGTTCTTTGTGATTTTTTTATGGTTTCTTTAAGATTTTTTATGATTTCTTTAGGATTTTTTTAGGATTTGATTGGAATTTGATTATAAATTATTAAGGTTCAATTGGGATTTATTTAATATTTTATTAGGATTATTAGATTTTTGGTAAGTTGTAAAATATAACTTTACCTTCTACACTTAAGTGCTTGATGCATTTCTAAACAAATGATACATAATACAAAAATGTCAAGATCCGCATTGAATACTACCACCTTGAATCTCCTTCTACAATTACACTGCTATATTAAACTCCACAATTCCATTACAACAACTATTTCAAAAATTAAAAATTTGTTAGGCCTATTTTTTATAAGTCAATATTTTTCAAACCTATTTTTGATATTTTTTCTCTATATATATATATATATATATATAATTATATACAAAAACAAAATTATTTTGCTACCACCTATAGATGTGACAAGATTGATACAAGTGATTGGAATTCAAAATTGGTAATATTAATTGTATAATTATTTCAAAAACGAAAAAATATTTAATTGAATAATAGTATTTAACAAACATTTCAACAAAGAAAAAATATGCATAATAAATACTTTCAAGTTTCATGATGATTGAGGGAGCTACATCCATGCTACATGCATCAAATTTGAACTTTAGAAAATGCATATAACTGTACTGCACAGTGTCCCATTCTGTATACATAGGCATCTAAATTTTACAACCATGTATATATATAATGTATATATAAAATCTTGATTGTTGCACCAACTAGTTTTACATACACTCTCCAATATGGGAGTCATTTAAAGCCATTTGGAGAATGGTAGATTATAAATATAAAATTGCAGATGAGAGACTGCATTATAAAATGGGAGGAGCTGTTCTTGGGCAAGAAAACATGTGCGGCTCTCGCAGGGGCTAAGACAAGGTTATATGCTACAATCCAGTTCAAAATTTACACTCTGAATGCATCAATTCAGAAGCTGATGCTACGTCATTGAAGATATAGCCATCACCTTCTTCTGATACACCAAGGCACCTAGTGATGAGGTCTGCCTACAGTGCCACAAGAAGTTCATATAGAAAAATAAAACATAGTACAAATGCCTCATCCAGCACACAGCCTTAAAACCCTTTACTCAACTCAGCAATTTCTTCCACCGTGATTGCCTGAACAGCACAACACAAACACTTGATGAGAGAGTGATACGAGACAGAGGAAAGAGAAAAATACTTGAAACTTTCACCCGCAGTGCACCCATTAAGTATAATACCAAGGGTACTCTAGCATACCATCTTCGCCATCTGCTTTGAATGTTTCATTCAACTGAATGCACATAGAATTTAAGAAAAGTATACGTTGTCGCGGTGTTCAAAAATGTTATTTTGGCTAAAAGTATTAGTTCCCTTAGATCCCACTGAACATGGTCCAAACAAAACCAACAGCTGCAACATGAGAAGCGACAGGTATTTTTGAACATTCAAATATTATCACGGGTACCTGCTCATCTCCCGCAAAGTCATTGTCTTTGGTCAAGAACAACATGCAATGGCACTCCTTCCTGAACAGCACAAGCTCTTGAGGAAACAGAAACCACTGCACAAAGATAATCACTCACTAGCCTAAAAGCATTAGACCTTAATCATAAGCAGGCATTCAGGACACAAGTCACAGCAAACTAAAGAATTAAATATCAGAAAAAAGTAGGAAGAAAGTAAACCCACACCTCTCACGCATAGGAACACAAGGACAGTTCCAAAACCCTTGTTTAACTTCAGCCTCCTTATCATCGTAGTGCCTGTAAAAATGAAAAAATGTGAAATCTAACAATTTCACAAAATTGTAATGGTCGTACCTACATTGGGTTAAATCGCCGATTGTTATTCCTTTTCTCTATTATTTATCTATGAAAAGTAAATCACTACGAAAAATGAGGATTTCAAAGGCCAGTTTCTAGTAATAGGTTGGCAGAGAAGACACTGATAGTCGGAAAAGACCAGCTGAACAACCAAGCAATCTTCCGTTACAAACCTGCATGGGCAAAGAGGAGCGCCTAAAGTGTCCTTATGCTCTGCCAATCCCTGCAAAGTAATGACCAGCCTATGTATTTCAGCAAAATCAAGAATTATAGGATATCATGATGCAAGAAACACGATAATCGAACAAAGTACTTCAGACATTAACTTGCACGTTAATGTACCTCCACGAGACCTAGTAAACAACTAGCAAGTTCCTATCTCATGTGAATTATTAACATACAAACTGCCCCAAAACAGTTCTAAACGAAATTCCGGTTATTTAGTAGTATTTGAACTATCATGAAAAAGAGGGTGCTGACGATGAAAACAAGTTCGCCCACCTTAATAACAACAGCAGTAACACCCTTATCCACGCAGAAGTAAGTGCCTGATTTCCTAGCATACTGCTCCGAAAATTTGCGCATGACATCGAGAGACTTCTCAGATGGCTCTCCTGCAATTAAAGCAGATCCACACCTAAGACACCAATCCTCAACAACGTTCCAGTCTGTTGTTGTTTGGCTTCTAAACTACAAAAAGGAGACGGAAATCCTCGACTCAGAGACAAGTGAACAACTGTTGCATCAGAAAGCTCTTATCTAAGGCAATCCAGTAGAATTGCCCGACAAACTTGGTACTAGTGTCAAACATGCGGAACAATGGCACTTGCTCATGACACTATTGTATCCTGCGGCAGCAAATTCGTGAGGTGGCAAACGGTGAAGTAATATCAAAGTCGTCAAACAAAGTTCAGAAGCTGACGGAGCCATGTCGTCGGCAAGCTTTACAACTATAGGATGCTCAGCGCCCTTACTAATTTGCATGTACCGATTGATAGATGCTCTTTGGAAGCAGAATTGCTCTTAAATATGTTTATTGCACATTCCATAACAAAGATAGATTGCAGGAACGAGATTGGCAATAAGCTCACCCCCCAACTCTACTGTCTCAAGGCGAAAAACAACAGTGACTTCCTCTACTAATACCCCCACAAACAAAATTCTGATACCAACAGAAGTAGTGTAAGTTGAGATGCTTTCGTACCTGCTGCGCGAATTCCGTGACCTTTTGAAACGACAGGAACAGAAGTACAAGTCCCAGAGAACCCACTAAACTGCGAAGTGAGCGAGTAACGGCTGCTGAGTTGCAATGATGAAAAGACCCCTGTCACTCCAGCACCAGCTATCAAGCACGCCATCTTTCCTTACCCTCAAGGTCCGCTGCAATCCAAACCCCCTACAACCTCGCCTTATCCTGCACAGACACTAGAATGAGCAATGCTGCACCCCACTTCAAAAAAAAAAAAAAACAAAAACAAAAACAAAAACACAAAAAACCCAAAAAAATAAATTACATGAAACGCCTCAATTCAACCAAAATTCAATCCCCCTTGACAGAGCAGAATCCACTGCATACCACACTATTTCAATCCCAACGACGTCGAAATTCTCTTTGGCATTACGAAACCAACTTCGTACCAATACAAAAATTCACAAAATTGCAGCTCAGAAGCCCCCACAGCGAAAACCCACCAAGCAATTCAACCGACGGAGACGGAAGCACGCGGTCTACCAACTCAGATGCGCAAAAATGGCACCGACTCTGCACTATTCTTCACAAAATTGAACCAAGAGAATGAGTTCTACCGTGCAGCAATACGAGAAGCCAGATGTTGGCGTTGTTGTGATGGAACTGCGCGCAAGCAGAGCCCAGCATTAGGGCTGCAGAGGTGATCGGAGCAGTGGATACCTGTGACTCATGAGACTCCACTCCGGAGACTGTGAATACCAACAAGCATCCACGCCCACTGGATCCCTTGGATGCGGGATGGATGATTTCAGACGCCTATCAATGAATGATGATCGTCGTCGTGGATGGATGAATGTTACACGTCTCTGTTGGTGAAGGCTCTTGTCGGAATGAGATGGATGATAACGGCTCGGCTATCGAAAGGGTGCTGTACACCTAGAATGAACCAAGTGTACCAAACTCTACAGTAATCTCGGCACATCAATCGTCTATACTCCGTAGTGCAATTAGTGTGGATTAAATTAGGTGTAGATTTAGGTGGAAATTGAATACCCCTTGGAATTGGATGTGACTCTTTCTTTCTTTATTATTATGCATTTAGTCACGCATTAAATTTTTCCTTTATTTTATTTTATTTTATTGGTGATAGCAATGGATTTTGTGATGTGTATAGAGTCTAAACATGTGCTGTATTTTTTTTATATTTTTTTTTAATTTGTTCATATCCTTCTGAAATCTGTTTCTGATCTTTGGATGAATAGAATATTTACAGTTACTTTTTTTACAGTCCAGTACAAGAATGGTGTTTTCCTATGTGCGTGATGTCTACTTCTAAATGAATTGTAAATAAATGGAACCATGGTTAAAGTACTTGAATGAACATTTGAAAGTTAAAATATCTTTTTAGTTACCTATTACCTAACACACAATAACAACATCAACATCAACAACAACAGAAAAAAAAAGAAAAAAAAGAAATGTATGCTACATGTAGGACAAAAAAATTTATTGAAATATATTGTTCTATTTTATGATGTTAGTAATGTAAAATGATACTAAATTAGATTAAACATCTAAATATTTTTAATTTATGATTTAAAATAATGAAGCCTTCTGAGATGTATCAATTCTTTTATAATATGAATACAACTTTGATTTTTATATTATAATTGAATATAATGATTTAAGAATATATTTTTATTACTTATTATAAATATGATAAAACTTTACTACAACATAAATAAATATTAAATAAAATGAGAAAAAAATCTTACCCATGCTAAAACTTTTATGAATGTATGTTGCTAATATTAAAGAACTCTCTTATTGAAAGAAAATATAATTTATACCTTTAGAAAAAGATATAAATGTAATTGTATGTTTGTTAAAATTTGAATGATTTGTATAATTTAATTTTTTTACTAAAGCTTAATTGGTTTGTAAGCATTATTGAATTTGAATAAAATATCTAAATAAAATAAAACGCGTAAATTTTTTTTATTGCATGTAGTGTTTTTTTAATATGAAGAATTATAATAGAATATTTCAATCAAGTATTCAATTTTTAATTCTAAAACAAATGATTGGAGCATACTACAATCATTAAATTGATCTGCATTGAAAGTTGTAGTTAATATTCAAAATGGATAGTATACAATATAGGCCCTTTCATGTTACAATCATCTTCACTTTGAGTTTTATAGAACAATCAATGTTATTCTAAAAATATTTATCAGTAAATGTATATCTATTAAGGTTTTCAAAATGATCAGATCAAATACAACTAGCATAAAAATTTCACACTTCAAATTACATTAAAATTATAATAAAATATAATTACAGACGTGAAGTCTCAAAACGAATATCATGCATATACTAATAAACTATAATAATATTTATCATAATTCATGCTTTGAACCAATCCTCATAATATGTATTTTTTGAAAAATTGTCATATAAGTTATATATATATATGATAGATTATATCAGATCAAAATTCACACAAGAAAAAATTTCATACAAAAAAATTATGTTATATACATGCACACATTATTGTAAAAGAATACTGTATATCATATCCTTACAATGCAATAGGGTTAATGCTATCAAGTTGGACAATTAGGATTGATTTATTTGACTTTTTCAATCTTTTAGATTCATTATGTTTTTTATCATTTAAAAATAAAAACTATAATAATTCCGAATTTAAATAAGTTAAACAAACCAGAATGAAAATACAACAAATCAATAATTTATCAATCAACATTATTTGTAGAGTTCTGGCAACACATTTAACATTTAATTTTTCAATAAAAAAACCCGAATGAAAATTTATACAATTTTTCATTTATTTATCTCCTAAAAAAATTATGTACACACAAATTCCATTTCGTGTTTTACAACAAAAAAGACAGTACATCTACAAGACCAGTCCCATTTTCAAAACTCTCCGAAAATAAAACCAAAAAAAAAAAAAAAAACAACATCAACAACAACAACAACAGTATTTTCAAATTCTATCATAACCTAAATCTAATTTTGATTACTCAAACACATAATAATTGAGCTATTAAATCAATGATATTAAAAAAAAAAAAATAGTACTATGTGTGTGTGTTATTGTACATCAATATAAACCACATGCACCCATTTACACATGGCACTTGCTGAGAATTTGGATACCACCACCCAAACAAGCTTGTTATCCACACACCCAGCAGAGCTTGCTTTCTATTTTAATGTGAGCTCTGCTTCATAAGCTGGGCATTCCAAAATGCACCTATTTCAACACTTCAAGCAAAGCGACACTACTGGACATCAGATGAGTCAAAATTTACTGGGGATAAATTTTAATTTTAATTTATTTATTTAGCAAAGCTGGAAATGGGACCACAAATAACTTTTCTAGACTTCACAACGTGGTGGAATGCCAAGGTGGAAGGCAGAACCCAGGGGCCATACTTAGGAAAAGATGATGTGGAACAGCAAGACAGCAACAGAGGAGTTACGTGGACGCGAAGATGGCGCGTGGAACTGGAAACGGGGTGACGTGGAGGCGTGACAGTGGCCCTTATCTTCCAATTCAGACGTGGGCTCCCGCTTGCCCTCGTTCCCTTTTCTCACTGGCGTGATACCTTTCGCTGCAAGAAGAAGTGGCAGGGAAAGAAAAAAGAAGACATAGATAAAGAAAACGATCAAAAGAAAAAGAAGACGGAGACGGAGGTGCTGGGCGGCAGCAGTATCAGCGGCAAGCTCCGTCCCACATGCAGCACCGATGGTGCAATAGTGAGCGAGGAAGAACCTGTCAACACCCAACAGAGGGGAGGTGGGGAGGCAGATCCACTCTGCCAGTTCGAAATCGTCTCGCCATCGAGGACCTGAACTCGAAATACAGGTTATCTGGCATTTTACGACGACGCCAGCACCGAGTTTGGTGGAGTTCCCCGCAGTGGAAGTACAGCTGACGCCCCTGACGCTACCGCGCCTAGAAGATTGGTGAAGTGGCCTTGCAGGCAGGGGAGGGGTACATGATTGGTGGTGTTGAGGATGATAATTTAGGCACTCGGCCTGCGTGTGTATCCTGCGGTGTAAGAACCCTGCTACGCTGCAGAATGCAGCCGATGCTGGTGATCCGTAAGCAATCTTACCCAGTCGTTGCTTCAGTGTGTGTGTGTGAGTGTGTGTGTTTGTCTACGTACTCATGTTATTGCATCCACATGATATGGCCTAAGTATTAATGCATGCCGCTTGCTCCACTCGTTTTTATTTTTACCAGTGATTCGAACCAGGTTGAGTCATATCCTCTACCGGTTGTTCGCGGATCACACTGAGCTACAACCAAGTACTCAATCTGGGATAGGGAATTGAATTCAGATTGAGCACTGTGGGCGACGTTGTGGCGTGGTACTTGCAGATTCAGCGACCTCGGCAGATGAGTACCACAAGGAGTCAGGGTTGGTGTTGTTCCTCAAGTACCTGGCTCCCCATGGATATAAACATGGGAGTGACCCTGGAAGATTGGTGTACTAACTTTACCTTGCAGGGAGGGTACACGATTTGGGGAGGGGGGGTGTGTGTGTGTGTGTAAGAGGGGCTAGCTTCAGTGCAGAGGTTTAGGGTGATGTGGAGCTTATGCTTGGTTGGCAATTTGGCCAAACCATGATCCTGACCAGTTTCCAATGATACACGCAACTTTGAAGAAAGGAATCAACCCCCTTTCCATTCAGAGTTCTGCGCTTGGCATCGTTTGCAGGGAGCAACCCCTATGACGACGACAATAAATGTAGGCGCTTCACGGCCTCTTGCAAAAGCTTCCGCAAAAATAATTATAGCACTATCGTAATTGTTGTCTACTTTAGCTAGTGTCAAAAACTTGGCAAGTAACTCCACTACAGCTACTCAAACATAGTAATCTTTTACGAACTCTTGACAATGGATTGTACGAAGATCAGGAGTTTATCTTAATATTCCTAAGAAACCATGATAGCGTGGCATCGCTTGTTTCGTGCGAAGAGAGTACCTGGAGATAGGTCAAAATTCTGCGAAAGAAAGAACACGGTAACTTTTTCTTCTTTTTTTTTTTTTGCTCCAGAATCAGGCATTAGATTGTGATGTGACACAAGGCGCTGTCTACGAAAATCTGAAAATCAGCTTGAATCTTTTTGCTACGTTGCCAACTTATTCACCTTCCGAGACATGCGATTCAAGGGTGCGATATGGCTGTTCTCCATACGAGGATTTTTATTACCACTGTGTGAAGAGAGAAAGAGTCTGTCTCTGTCTTGTAAGCATATAAAAATTTCTTGGGGCTCGGTGAGTCTGTAAAGCAGACCTGGACGTGCAATGATCAGCGTCTTCGCTGTTGTTACAAGCACATTGAAGAGAAAGGTTCTCATACATCCCGGTTACAAGCATGTTCACAGACTCTTGAGGAATACGTCACTGTTGAAGAAATGAAAAACAATTTATGACAAGGACAATGATATGGCCTCCCCCTTTGATATTCCTCCAGCATAATTGGTGGAAAGAAAAGAGAGTCGACTCTTGCAGAAGAAAAAAAGCTTGTACCTTGCCCTGTTATATTTAGTAAAAAAATGTTAGAATATATTTGTCTCTAAATTCAGGGTTGTTCTTCAAGGTTCTTCACCATGAGAGATTCTACTCAAAATAAATGTAAGAGTCAAGGGAATTTGAGCAGATAAGACAAGATTACTATTGAGCTCCAAGTGACATGAAACCCAATTGCAAAGTGCAGTACTTTCAGGTGGCAATCTGAAGCATTGTTTTGTTAGACCAAGAAGGCTTTGATGGTAACAAATTTCAAATCTATTTCCATCCTGCCCTAAATGCATCCTTTTTGCCCAAGTACTGGTATCATGGTTTATACTTGTGCAGGTATTTGTTCAACCGCCCATGGAAGGTGTAAGGCTGCTTTAGATTCCAGTTTCAGAGCATGGGATGCTGCTACTGCTGCTGCTTCTCCTCCTCTGCCCACCATGGCCAGACCTAAGCTACCCAACAAAGTCTTGTGAGTTTGACTCAAAGCAGGCTTTGCAGATCTGGGCTTTGCATTCAAGAGTGGAAAATTCTTGTCTTAAATAACAACAGTCCACACATGAGGGGCAAGATTTGGAGACAAACCATCCAAAGTCAAAGCCCAGCTCCCCAAAAATATATCCAACTTTGCAAAGGATTGGTGTATCATACACTTCACAGCCATCAGTTTTCAATGTAAGTCAGAGTGCTCGTGGGCTTAGATGGGTATCCAAGCAACACAGTGTCTCCCACCAATCCAGCTAAGCATTCTGGAACCTGTCTCAAGAGTCTCATGTCTCAATATTTCATAATGCAGTAATCTAACAACTCTCATCAGAAGTTATAAGTAAGCTTCCCACCAACTAGTGCACATCAAGGGCCATTGATTTTCTTTTTAACTATGTGCATTCTTCACAGGCTGCTGAATGGTATAATATGCACCAGTATTATGTCTCAGCAGAGTTGGAAGAAGTAGTTGTTAATGACTGATGTTTCACCAGTTAGGCCACAATGCAAATGACCAACATACATGAGTTTTTGAACCATGGTGGTGTAGATGTTCATTTAACCATGTTTTATTTCTCATTCTAGTTTTTGTTGATGCTTGTTGGGGATAGACTGTGTATGGACACAGTAACTGGTAGTTTTCATTTGTACAAAGGTCATGAAAATGTTTTAGAAATTTGCCAGCTTGGGGTTCCTAAGAGTTTATTGAGAAGTTGTGTTGCTAGAATGAGGGTTAGGATTCACTACAATGACTAAGTTAAATGATTGTGATGTATTATACATAAGTTCAACTAAAATATTATAAAGTTTGGTTGCAAAGTTTTTTTTAGTATTTATTGCAGTAATTTGTGTGTATAAAGCTTATGCAAGCATTTTGGTCACTTTTATATAAACAAAATTGATTGAAATCATTTTGTTAAGTGCATGTTTTAAATAAATAAATATTTTAGGTTTTTTTAAAAATATCCATGATTTCATTTTAGATTCAAAAAATATATTTTAGGTATTAAATAATTTTGTAGATAGTGAACTGGATATGCAATTAATTAGGAAAAAAGACCTGGAGTATAAATTGATGTCGGTATTTCAAAACATAATTTATATAAAAAATTTAATGAAAAGTTTAATCTTATTTAAGAGAAATGTTTTTTTAATATAAAAAAACATTGTGTTTGAAGGCCTCAAAGTACAAATTAATTTTAATAACATGGATTACAAGTGTTTTTAACATAGAAAAGATGAAATAATTTAATAACCTTACCAACTTATGATCTTAAAACAAAACTTAAATATTATGTAGTTATTTCTTACCATTTTTCAATACATAAGACCAATCCTTGGTATACATCAGTTCACAATACTTTTAAGAAGTGCAAGATCAACTTAAATACTCGCAATAATATACATGAACAATTTTACTATTATCTTGCATCTAGTGAGGTTTGACTCAATACTTATTTATTTATTTATTTATTCAAGATTTATAATAATGTGTATACTTAATATAAAACTAAAAATCATCTTGTAGAATTGCAAGAAGTAATGAATGATAGCATGATTGGCAAGGAAAATAACACACATTACAATGAGCCAATATACAATGAAAACAATTCAGTTTAGAAATATTATAACAAACATCAGGGTGTTAAAATCTTGAATTTTTAAAAAAATCTTATTAAAAAAAAACCTGAATATAATACAAAAATATCAGCATATTTAATGAAATAATATGCATTCTAATAATAACAAAACACAAAATCATTGATATTTAACAACTTTCTATTCAATATAAATAAATAAACACAGATCAGTATGTGTGAAGTACTGTAAAACAAAGCATAGGGCAGCATGCCCATTATCAAAATAATAAACAAAGATTTATTGTTAGATGTTAACAAAGACATCAGATTTATAAAAATTCACCAAATTTCAAACCAGAAATATCAGAGATCAAGTGGAAATTGAAGTAAAAATTAATTTTACCTATTTCAAAATAAAATCGAAAATCAAAATCAAAGTATTTCTTGATTAATTTACCAACTATATAACATATACAAAACTTCAAAAAAAAAAAGACTTTTGTGGAATTAAGCTTTATACTATACTTTGGAATAGGATGTAGCAACTAAAGCACATGAGTACAATCAAAACAATCAATCACAATACATTGCATAAGAATAAAAACTATGATTTATAGAGTTGACTTGCATCTCTTTGCAAACACTCTACTCAACTATTAACTATCTTGGCTATGAACTTTGCTTGTCCAAGCTTTCTATTATTGTGCATAAAGAATCATGGAGTTGACTTGCATTTCTCTACAAGCTTTGTATTATGGTATCTTGTGAAAGTCCTATACTTGTCCAAACTCTCTATTATTGTGTTTTAACAATCCAAAATTTTCTATTCCAATAATTGCTTTGTTGATAAAGACAACTAGCAATACCATGTTCTATGCAATTATCAAGCGTTTACTCATGTTTTATTTATTCATTTTCTCCTCCTCCTTCATGTTTTTGTGTTTTTTTTTGCTTTCTCTCCCCTTGTTGTGCACATTGCCATTCTTAGGTTTGTAGGATGCCCTTGACCCTGGCTAGACTTTTGGCTGCACTTTCAGAGTCATGGTCAAACCCAAATTTAATGGTCAGACCTGAAGCAGTTTGAAAAACCTCCACACAAACAGATTTTTGAAAAAAAATGCCTCTCCCCAATGCAATACCCTAATTGAGAGCATGAGATTTAGAGTGTACACTACTAGTTACAACAACCTGGAGCATGAGAGGGCTTGGGTTCCAATGTGCCAAGGGTCCAGCTCAGCAACCACACCCCTCTGTATCAATGCTACACATGTCCCCACAATTACTTCACAGAGCTTTGCCATGGGCTGACTTAAAGCGTAGCTTGTGAAACCCCCCCACATTGTTTTTAAGGCAATGGTTTGACCATGACAAAAAAAAGGTTGGACCTGCCTTGGTGGTCACACAAAAACATGTGTGAATCTATGCAAAACATGGGGCCCAATAGTGGGTGGTTTTGACCTCAAAATGCATGTTTGTGACCAAGGACATTGTTTTGTTTTGTTTTGTGGGCAAAAACACAATATATAAATATATATATATATATATATATTTATAATTTTTTTTTTTCCCTCAACCCTCTAGAAACATCACCAATAGTGGCACAAAAAAAACAACAAAACACACCTACATGCCAATCTAACCAGTTCCAGTGCACTTTTACTCTCAATGTAAAAAAACCCCTTTGAAACAACATCATCCCACAGGACAGAATCAAACAAACAAAAAGAAAAAGAAAAGAAAAGAAAAAAAACTTCACTCCATTCCACTGGCTCCAAATCCACCAAAGCCTTGGCAGCAGAAACCATGGACCCAGGGTGGGAAAAAAGCAACACCCAGCTTCAGCCAGTGCTGGATTGCATTGGACTGGACTGGTCTAGAATTTAAAAAACAACACTGAGCATGGAAGAAAACAGCAACAACAAAGGGTGGGTATGAAAGGGGGAGCAAGCAAAAGAGGAGGCTATAGACTGGTACTCTCTCTTGTATTAAGTCACATTACATTACATTATATTATATATTACAGCCTTCTTCTTCTCCTTCTTCTTCTTCTGCTACTTCCTCATACTTCCTTATACTAGAGTTGTGTACTGCTTACCTGCACTGCACTGCAACAATGACTCTGTTGCAGTAGAGCTGGGCAGCAATGGCGGCGCATCACTCTGCCTGACAGACACCGTCACTCTACTCCCAGCTCTCGCCCTTCCCAACCTCGCCATGGATCGCATTCATACCTCGTGGCCCCTTATTAGTCAACTCTCCCACCCCTTCAAATTCCCTCACCATCCTCGGATACATCCCTCTCCACTCTCTCTGCCACTACTTCTCAGTTGCACTCCCAGTCGCTGTGTTTTTGTGTTCTTTTTTTGTAATGTGGGTGTTTATGAAGCGAGAAGGTGGATTAGTTTTTCCATCCCATGGGGTTCACTTGGAGTGTGTTGTTGTGTGCTTTGCGAGGAGCGATGTGTTGCGATCGTTTCACGTCGTTTGACGTGGAATCGGTTATTGGGGTGCTTCAGTGTTTCTGCTCTTGCTTCTCGGTCTCTACTCGACGTGAGCTTGAGCTTCTGTTGATGAGATTTGTTGTGGACCGATTCTTGTTACGGGTCGTCTTCTGAGTAGATTGACTGGGCTTATCGTTGAGGCTGCTCATCTTCTGGGTCGGTCTTCGTTTCGTTGCTGGCGTTGGACCCCGCATTGCTCCGAGGTGCAATGAGAGCTCTTCCTCATCTCGCTGTAGTCTGTTTCTTCAGCTGAAGCTTTCTGGGTAGCGTTCGGATGGAAGCTCCTCTGCCGCATCGAATGTTTCTTGCAGCTCTTAACGTGACTTGCTGATCTTTGCGTGCAGGATGGGGGCTAAATGGCACTGTGTAAGTCGATCGACTACTTAGAGTCGTAGAGGGGATGGACAGCACATAGAGTGCAGTTGCGAGCCGCAACTCATTTCTCGAACGTGCTGCATTTCAGCTACCGAGTGCATTTCCCCCATAGCTGGAGCTCAAACAGCACCGACACCCTCTCTGATTCAAAATTCTCCCCAAATTTGCGCACACTATCAATACGTGAAGCTAAAACGCTACAGTACCGGAGATTAATTCCGAGAACATGGCATCGGTTTACTCTGATGCTGGAGACGTGCTGTCGCGAGCTAGCAATGTTACAGCCTACGAGGATCATCTTGGCACGGTCTCTGCTGATATTCATAGCAATGTGCAGCACCTGCGCGCAGATCACTCTCGAGGCTTTGTAATGGAGCGGTTCTTGCCTGCAGCGCAAGCCATGGCGGCAGCCGGAGGAAAATCCTCCTTAGCATCCACAATCAGTTCATCTCTGCCAGCTGCAGACAAATTGCCACAGCGTAATTCCAGTGCACGCTTTGTATCAAGCAAGACTGCCAAGAGTCGGTATATTGACGAAGTCAAGCAAGATGTGCGCCGCGAGGACTTCGCCAACGACGGCGACGAACTCATCAAGGCGTGCGGGTTTCCACTTCATTTCGGGAGGCTGACTCTCCAACATTTCCGGTTGAGCTTCTGGACGTCGAGATCAGTAAGTGGACGCAAAAGCAAGTCGCGGAGTCAGACGCTGACGAAGTCGAACTTCCAGGAGAATGTCACGACCCAAGCGGAGGCGAGTGACAACTCCGAAGAGTTGTTCTGGTCCGATGAGGAGGGGTTTGAAAACGCAGTGACTGCTGGCTACGACGCGCAAGGGACATCAAACGACCGAGACAAGAAGAAGCGTCTGGCGCAGGAGATGCTCAGGTTCGAGGTATTTCCAATTCGGCTGCACTCCATGGAGACAGTGCACACACCTAATCATCGAGGGTTTCTAGGTTTACCCAAGACAGCGACGAAATTCGAAATTGAGGAGGCAGAGCGCACTAGGCAAGTGGATCGCCTGGGAGCGCGGCTGACGCGAATGATAAGCAAGACGAACTACGCGGAGCCACGGGTGGGTGCGTCTCGCATGAATGAGCACGAGGAAACAGACCAAGGAAGAGGGTTTAGTTCCAGCCAAGGACACTCCGCCACCACTTCGTCCTCCTCGGTGGAAGCACCCCCGGCACAAACCAAATGGCTGGACGCGGTGTCGAAATTGTTGCCTCCTCCGTCTCCGAAGATGCCTTCGCAGTCATGGCTGTCCAGCGCGCTTCCCCCAGAGCGCTACTTGGAGGTGAAGAAGCTCTCTCGCAAGTCGCTCGGCAGCTTCATTCCCATCAAACCTCCACCAAAACCTTCATCATCCACCGACAAGCACCCTTACTCATGCGAGGTACAGTAGCACCGTCCAACCTGAGCATCTACTCCCTCACTCCCCAGCTTGTCACCGACAACGAAGCGTGGGTTTTTGCACGTGGTACCCAGACTGATCGCGTGCTGTACATTCGCAGGAGGCTGTATCAATCCGCATTCGGCAGTCGTGCAGTTTGAAGGAGCATTTGCAAGGCAGGTACGAGGATGCGTAGAAACATGAGTGCCGTGAGAGATCTTCAGCTCCTCCATCCTCACACCAATCCTCGCATCAATACACACCCTCGACAATGATCCCACTTCAATTGATACTGCGACAAGTTCTGAGATCACGGGCCACACACCAGAAGTGGTGGCTTTCTAATTGACGGCGTTCCGCGTCTAGGGTCTCATCGCACCAGCTAGCTTATCACTCATCGTGTTGCAAAGTCACGTCCTCAAGTCACCATATCTGCGTGCCGACTGCGATAATTCCATACTGTTTCAAATACAAAACACTTGCCTTTCCAGCTTCGATTCCGGCGCCGAATTTTCACCGACAACTGCATCAAGCCTTGTGACGCGCGGACCCATGTTTGATCTTTTAACTATCCAGGGACTCTCACAGTGAGAATTTCCTATTGTATACCTACAAATTAGCTTGTAAAGACTGATTTTTGTTGTCACTTCGATGATCTACAGCATCGAATTCAAGGATTTGCTCGCTCTCACTGCTCACTCGTCTCACCGAATTAAGAATGTGGGTTGAATTCATGCTCGTCTAAATATTCTCACTCGCACTTAATCCTTCCACTTCGTGTGTGATGATCTTCTCTGAAAGTTTGTGAATTTTTTTCATAAATGTACTAAATTGTTTCATCAAAATGATGGTGAGAATTTGCATCAGTTTAGTGGACAAGTTCAGTGGATTAATAATGTTTGATCAGTATAAACGGAGTAGGAAAGAGCGTTATCATTTTTAGACATGTTTTGTCTTTTTAGTTTTTTGGGTTCTTTATTCTATGGCAGGTGCCGAGTCTCTGATGAATTGGTATGCTGAAAACCATTCAACATGAATTGCATGGTCCTTCACATGCTGCTTGTTTGAATGATTCTGCTTTCTTTCAATCTGGTCCAATCAAATTTCATATTTGAAGAGTAGGGGGGAGCCTTCATGTTTAGCTTGGTTAGCCCCATAATCTAGCTTGTTTATCTTATTTTGTCCCCCCTTCATTGCTTGGATTTTGTACAAAAAGTGGAATGAGAAATTTCATGACTTTTGCATACTAAGTGAAATTCAATATTCTTGTATTATTGGGAAGATCTTTCAGTTTGTTCTATAGGTAACAACATACTAGACATGTAGGACTAATGCTAATTTTAAAGTTAATTCCATTTTTCTACTCTTGAAAAGCATATTAATTAGACAATGAACAATTGGAGAGTTCGAATATACTATAAGAATAAATATAGTTGGATTTTAAAGAACTTGTAGCAATAAAAAATTTATGTGTTTAAATTACATTAAAAATTAGTTTTAATTATCTGAGTAGAGAATATGGTTTAATTTTTTTTTAAGTTTATATCTTAAAATGTTTGTATATATATCAAATATAAAAAAAATAGGAGGCTATTCCGCTGCTTTGATGAACACCTGAAAAACAAAAAAAGAAGAAACAAACAAACATAAAACAAAATAATACAATGGGTTGAATGAGCAGCCAACGAAGCACACAACCTGGAAGGGAAACCAAACGGAAAGCAAAGTTTTTTGTTGCTCATTTTAGGGGCTTTGGCGCTGTTTGTTTGTTTGATTTGCTTGCTTGCTTGTTAGTGTGTGTTCATGGCTGATGATGATGAGATGCATCACTTGGGCAGCAACCATCACGACACTTCCTGCAACGCCGTTCTTCAGCTACTCGTGACGTTTTGCAAAATGCACTAATCCTGCAGATTAATGCTCATATGGTGAGGATTAGTTGCACTAAAACGGATCAGATGCAAAATCAGGTGGCGTTGCCAACAACTCCTCTGTCTCTCTCTCTCGCTCGCTTGCTCTCCAGTCTCCTGGTCTCCTTTCCACTGCTGCTTGTATGACATGCTGTTTTGTTTTGTTTTGTTTTTGTTTTTGTTTTTTTTTTTTGTACCCGGGTCATGGTACAAATTTTTTTGGATGAGAATTTGATGCCATGGCGCTGACTGTGGGATTGACAATCTAGTTGGGTGCTGCCATGGTTTTAAGCTTGAGACTTGAGGGGGGGAGTATTGCCTCTTCGTGACAGTGTTGGAATGAATTGATGAGGTGGTGTCCTTCCGCAACAGCAAATTTATTGGCTGTCTTAGACTCTCGGTTCCCATGTGTCGAGTGTGTCATGTATCAGGAGGGTTGAGCTACATAACCCCAATGGTTTTATGGAGGAGGTATCCTTTCTTGATTAATCTGTGAGCAAGTTTGTGCTTGAAGTTGTGTGGAAGCAAACGATTGAGGTGACCTCGAACAAGCAAGCGAGCACCATGGCCCCGAAGCCAGGAAAGGCACCGAAGAAGCAGAAGGTAAGTTTTTTTTCTTGCCAACAAACTACTGTCGGGTGTATAAGCCAAAGATATAAGAAATCAAGAGATAAAAGATGGGTATAATTTTGAAAGTTCTTTGGTTTTCCGCATTCACTTTTGGAGGATAGTTTCATTGTTGCAGAATGTGTAACTTTTTCCAGGGGCCACTCACAGAGGAGGAGAAGAAGGCGAAGGCCGAATTCGAGGCACTGAAGGTAACAGAATTTGTACATAGGCCTTCACATTGTGAGTATTTTGATCTACATTTTCGGCTGTGATTGACTCAAAACATCTGTACATTACCATTGCATACAGAGTACTTGCTCAACCAAAATGTCGTACTCAATTTGTCGCAGGCTGTAGAAATGAAGAAGAAGGTCATTCGGGATCGCAGAACAGCAATCAAGCAAGCTATGGTGTGTCAGTTTTGTTTGAGAGTTTGTGATATTCTCTCCACTCTCATAATGCCCAACCAAACAATTTTATGCTATTCGTGAAATTCTGTGATGAATTGGGTACGAATTCTAAGGCTTTTCACTTCCTGAACTCACTCATGGTGGAGTGTAAGGTTGAGGAGGAGAAACGCAGTACAAAAAGCATGCTCCAAATTCATAATCAATGGAGGAGTATTATGCGCTCTGCCAAGTTAAAGGAGCAGCGAGAAGACATTGATTGGTTGTCCAAAAAGCATGTGCATCAGGTGAGGCTAATCTTCTTCTCTTTACTCTCATTCTGAGAAATCACCTTCCACTTCACTGGTTCCCTTTCTACGTGTTTTCAAATCTACAATGTTTATGTAAAACAGCACACTCGACGGAGAACAATTTAGAAGCGGGTGGATGTAATGTTTTAGCCCTCATAAGTTCGTGAGTCCTGCAGGTAGAGGTGAAAGACCGTGTCATAGGATTGTACCAGATGCAGATGGACGAATCTGAAGCTCAATATCACGCTGCTCAGATCAAGCATCTAACAATGCTTGATATCTTGATTGATCTCCATCACTTGAGAACCATGGTATTGCAATTCAAAGCTCCAATGCAGTCTTCCACCTTCGTCACGATGATAGAAACCATTCTTAAGCTGATTGGTTGTTTCATCTCACTGAGGTGTGCCCTGGCTGATTTCATTGTAACCGATACCAATGTTCGCTTGATCACTACAGAAAATGGAGGAGGGATTTTCTGAGCAGTTGAAAAGCCTCGAAGACTCCTTCGTGACGGAGAGGAATCTCATGACAACAGGGACTGAGAAACAGAAAAAGGTAGCCAAATACTTCTTTTCACACAGAAATTCGTAATCTTAAAGCATTTGTAAACTTGAACAGGAAGAAACGATCAACTATGGATGCAGGAATTGAAAGACATGATTGCAGCTATGAAAGAAGAATCCGAAGAGATGATTTCTGAAAGGAAACAATATTTCGAATCATCCCGAGAAGAGCTTAAGGTTGGAAATGTCCCTTATTTCGATTACTCTATATAATGAACTCTTCCGTACCGCCTTTCTAAAAAGTTGTGTGTTCTATATTTGTACTAATACAAACTAATAACTACTAGTTGTTCGATTTTTCACGGGATAGAACGAAAACATCGAGGAATACAATATGCTGAAACTCTCGCTTGAAGGGGGATTGGAGGAACTCAAACGGCGGATTGATCACACACATCAGGTCACAATTCAGGATTCGGTTCTATCAACAAAGTCACACTTGATAAGTTCGATGTTCAAACTTGCTAGGAATTGTTTGGATTGGATCATCTACTTGAATTTCACGTTCTTTGTTGCTCCAATGTCAACGATGGTAACAGTCATACCTGACAAGCACGGAGGCAAATACTGTTTCCTTCAAAAATTTGGTCGCCAAGGATGAAGTCGTGTCACGTGTCATCGAGCAACGGATGCGCAAGCTCATTCAATTACATGAAAAACTGTCGTATTGGCGCGTTCGCATGATAAATGAAGGGTTTGTGCTTCACAACAACTCCAGACTCCAAACTCCAAACAACTAGCTGAATCCATATCCCTTCATACTATGCATCCAATGTGGTAAGGTAGCAAGTTTTGAGGATGCCACCCAAATTGATCCACAATGTGTTGTGACTTGCATGCACAGCAAAGAGTGGGATACAACGAACAAGAAGGTGAAAGACGAGAAGGAATACTTGCTGAGTCACTACATCCACTTGAAACGGCTGTTGGACAGGATACAGCGTGACGAGCACAACTATCTCAAGGTGCTGTAAGTGTTAGCAAGAGAGCAACCGAACAACACCACAAACAGCTAAAGCTAATTAAATCACATGCATTACTATATTATACTTTTCGTTTCATTGCGAACGACTAGTTTGTGACCAAGATCCATTGCAGGAAGTGTCGAAAAATGTTTTGGACGCAAAGAACATTCTTCTGCAGAAGTTGACTGCTGTTCAACGAGTCCAGATCGTGGCCCGCCGAGTCACCAGAGTAAATCTTTGAACCTTGTCCAGATACGTAGCCTCTTCCGAATAATTCTTTCTGTTGCTCTGAAATGCTTGTTTTGTGTGAATTTCTAATGGGGTGGGTTCTTCTCGAACAGCTTGAGACAGAGCACGAGAAGATTTTCCCATTCGATCCATTGCATTGTTCTGCCATCCCACTGGTACCTGGTGTGGCGCTCGAACAAGAGCTGGATGGAGACGAGCGTAAGGTCCTGCATTGATTCCCATTCGAGCATAAGGATGTGATACTTTGATACTTTATCAGGGAAGGTGAATGCGGTGTTTCCAATAATATATTAGAAATTGGAATGTTTCTTGTCGTTGGTTTTAGCAATGACCTTCAGTTGATCTTCGACTGAATGAAAGTTTGTCAAATTGTGCATGCAGTTGTTAATCAGGGGGGGAAGGAGAATGAGTTGGGGGTGGGCTTTCTACTGGAGCCGAGCCAGTTAGAAGCCGGGCCCAAAGCGCCAGCAGCAGAAATTGGCAACAAGCGATTCCACTGGGCATCCTGTGCTGTCAGTGACGCTGGCAATGAAGCGGAAGAAATCAACTGTATGATCAACTTCGATAAGCGATTCAACAAGGTTAAATTGACACGCCATAAACTTGCGTTCACTCAAGGTCAGATTTGAATACCGTGAACAGATTGGTGTTAGGTCTGTTCGGTAATGGTTGTTGAGCTTACAAGAAACATTATTCGGATGAGTAATGTGTACGAATGGAAATGTTGGAAGAACCAAAACAGGTCAAGCTTGACACACTGGCCATCCAAATGGAAAGAAACAGGCTGAGTAAGGAGAATACAAAGCTTGCGAATGGCTTGCGCAACTATTTGAATAGCGCCACAATCCCCGAGCACATCAAAAAACAGCACAATATCCTGGTGGTGGGTTTTACTTCCCTTTACTACATTGGCATGTTACCTAAAATCTCTCGACTGAGTCTGATCTTATTGACGAATATTAACTCTTGCAAGATTGGATATAGGTGGCGAGACTTGTTCTTGTGGCAGTTTCTGGGAGAAGAAGATAACCTAAAACCAACTAAACGTTTTTTATTTGTTTCAGGCTGTACACAAGAAACCAAAATCGCCCCGAATGAAACCTCCCCGGGTGTATCGGCGGCCACCAGTGAGGACGCCAACACCTGTGGAGGAATTCTAGAACCCATGTGAGCAGAAGGGCAACTGCATGAGTTCACATATTTTGACCATTTTGAAATTCAACGCACCGCAAAAAGCTTGCACTGATCCCATGACGTCCTTCACTGGCATGATTTCCTGAGATCAGTTAAAATCCACTGAAGTGCAGGATGGTGTGACTGAACTCTCCAGTTTCATGAAAGATTCTTGTGGTTGAGGAAGAAACTCTGCAGGCCTGTGGCAGCCTATCTGAGCAGCAGTCTTCGAGAAAACTAGGCTCGAAACTTATTACAAGTCTGGTCCTTCTAGCGGAAACTCACATGGCCAGCTGAGAATGGAGCTACTCTTGCAAGTTAGGAGAATGGAAACCTCACCCACTTTCTCCGAGTGAGCCCAAAGATTGCCGAAGACCTGGAAGAGGGAAGACGAGTCATCACTGGGATCTAAACTAGTCTCAAGCATTGTCCTGCTCGACTCATTAATTTATGAGCCAAAGTTTGGAATAGATTCAACGCTTAAAACTTGACCAGCAGTTCCCTTCACCACGTTACGTCTGAGCTCTCAAGCATGAGAGTGATGAAGATGGTGAACAGCCTAAACTGACAATTGATTATCTCAACTATTGTTTAACCACAACTTTTCTTGCTTGTGGTGACGTCCATGCTGAACTCAAAATGCTTTTTTGAGCCTCGTGAGTATCACTTCGGGGTTTGAAGTGTTCCAGATTTGTATCATCACCCAGAAATAAGATGCACATTCGGAGTGAGGCTCTTCAACTTGAGATTCTCCGCAATCTTCACAGCACTAAACCAGCCGTAATCAATTAATGAAAATCTCACGATAAGATTGATTGTGTGTGTGAGTCTCGTCTTCTTCAAGGATGAAGTCTTTGGTGAGAAATGGAATTGTGGTTGATCTGTCTCAGTGAAGTCTCTGCAGCTGAATACTTGATGGCAACAATGTATTGTAAACTGAATTGGTTGAACACTTGTGAAGATGAGTAATCTGTCATGAACATTCTCTGTGATGCTGAGGTTGAACTTTGAGGGACCCATATCTTTTAGGAATCTCAATAAATAGTAGATATAGTTCATTTCTGATTCCAAAAGAAAATACAAAACAAAACAACTGTTTTGTGGTAAGAGAATACTTCATAATGGATTGTTCTTCAATGATTTTTTATCCTAAATATGTTCAGTCATTATCATAATCACAGAATTATTAAACAAGTTTTACAGAAGGGTACATCTTTCTTTGAAATTTAAATGAAAAGCAACTGCAAGCATTTCATGAACTTTCAATTTTAGGGTGGTAGATGTGAACATGACAAAGTTACAAACAAGCTTTTTAATGATTGATCAAAACAATTGACTCTTTAGCAATGTAAACTGTGTAATGAATCATTATTGTCAAACAATACATTAATAAATCAGACGTGTGTGCAAAACATTCAACCTATTAATTAAGAAGTTAAATAGTTTTCCCACAAATTTTAAAGAGGTTTTAATAAAATAATAAATTGTTTTTTTAAAAAATTAAATCATTTAACTTTTACAATAAGAGAACAAATTTTATCAAATTTTATTTAATAATCATAAGGATATTTTTTAAGTAAAATAAATATATACCTCTTTTATTTTAAATCATTTTTTTAACAACATGAAAATACAAATAAATAAATAAATGTTCTTATCAAGTTAGATGATTGCAGCGAGTGTTTTGAAAATCATCATTATGTTTACTAAAAATATAGGATTAAATTTACCACCAAATTTAAACATGTTAAAATTAAAATTTTATGATTTTTTAATAATCCTACAGTGATTCTGGATCAAATGAATTTTTTTATTGAACGGGTAATTATAAATGTATGTTTTATTCCCTTTACTATTGTATTCATGCAAAATAGAACTGCAAGATAAATATTAAATTTTAAGACGAAATATGCTATAAATAAAATCTACAAATAACAACTTAAACACAAGGAAAATTAAAATTAGAAAGTGGAATTTTGCAATTACAAAAAAAAATACATCTCACTCCATTTGCTTAAAAGCAACTTGATTATATCTAATCAAACAAAATCAAAAGGCAAATGAATTATTATTTTACTATTTATTGATTCTTACCCTCGAAATGTGTGCATGAAATATGATACTAATGATACTTAATTTTTTTACACTAAGTTTCATTTCAAAAGAGTTACCAAGGCTACACATCACAGCACAAATAATTCAATACAAACTGCTTTGTTACTGCACACACTGACTTAGACATTACTATACCTTTTTTTTATTTAGTTCTCACAAAATCATCTGATATTCAAAACATGGCATGAATTTGTTTTGTTTTGTTTTTTGTTTTTTTTGGTTTTTTTTTTTTATT
The DNA here is from genome assembly GCA_036785485.1 of Physcomitrellopsis africana. Classification (NCBI taxonomy): domain Eukaryota; kingdom Viridiplantae; phylum Streptophyta; class Bryopsida; order Funariales; family Funariaceae; genus Physcomitrellopsis; species Physcomitrellopsis africana. The sequence continues at coordinate 15,058 of JAWRVF010000438.1, read as the reverse complement.
TCAATGTTGAACTTCCATCCTAATCAACACCCACAAAGGCCTTTACATGATTTCTAACATTTCAAAGCCATGGATTCATACATCATTGTTTCTTAATCAACTGGAAAATGGGTCATAATCTGCACATGTCAAATCTACATTTATCTTCATGTCCAAACAAAATTCACGCAGCCCAATTAATTATACAATGAAAGTTAATTAAGTTTAAAATCAATGAAAAAAATGTTGGAATTGAATGCTAGAAAACTGCTCGTGAAAAATTCAAAAACTGACAGTACGAATTTTGTTTGTTGGCCAAATAACACGCAGAGGATCTGAACGTTCAAGGTCCTGCCCGGATTGCCCGCTGCCCGCTGCTGAGTCCGTTGGCCGTTAGGGCTTCTGTTGCTTTACGGGCAGGACTCTGGGATCCACTTTCAAGGGATTCAAATTCGTAGGGAAGCTTCTTCGAAACTGTGGTGTCGTCTCAGGAACCCGGTGGTGGATGAATATCTATGGATGAATGTGGATGTTCTAATTATAGTTGTCTTCACTTCTCGTTGCAGAAGATTAAGAGCTCCAAGTGAAGGATTAGTATTATATTATTATTATTATTAGTGTTATATCATCGTCGTTATTGATAATTATGTGCCTAATTTTATTCTTTTTTTTTAAGTTAAGAATATTTAAGAAATATGATTTGGTGTGAATCAATGAGGTTTAGATCTTCTTATCTATTTCAATGCTGACATGAGGTCCTATTTCAATGTTTGATTTAATATGTATTTCAAGCATTATGTCTCCAAGAATGAATTCAATGTCTTTGTGCCAACAAGTTTTTTTTTTTTTTTTTTTTTTTTTTTTTTAAATTTATTATGTTAAAATGGAATCCATGGCTTATCTATAATATAAGTGAAGTTTTATGTATTATTGTCTTCTTTGGATGAGACCTTATAATTAATTTGAATGATTTAAGCTCTTATTAGATTATGTTAATACAATCTTCTTAACCACACGTTCAGTTTCATAAACGATTTTGAAATGTAACACACCTTTTTTACTTTTAAAATATTATGTTACTTTTCTCAAAAATAAAAACATGGTAAGTTTTTTTTGGTACTGTGATGCAGTTTTTAAGTTAAGTTTCAAAACTGATTTTTTTAATCCATCCCACAACACTATTTTTACTTCAAACAATTTGTAAATACAATTGTATCCAAATTTCACTAACTTTATACATATAGGGAACTGCAAACTGGAACGAAGTGTAAAATTCTTGCTACTCCAGGAATTTTACATTTAACCAATAATTGCTATATTTGATGTGAAATAAAGGGTCTATAGCCATCTTGTAATTTTATCAATGAAATAAGGCACCATTCAGAGAATGAGCTCAAAACACAGAGAGTTTAAACGCAGTTTAAGTCAAGAAGCAAGACAAGAGAAATTTTTATTTTATTTTATTTCTCCAAAGAATGATTTAAAAAATATATAGCAGCTTCCAAAAAGAAGGAGAAAAAGAACAACAACGATTTGGTCAAAGCACTTTCCAACCGATCAAAAAAACTAGAATATTCTGCAATCATGTAAGATTTCAAATCAATTTCATATGTTTTTATTTTAATTATTCTGTTTGTCTGATATGTAGAATCTAGGCCATAACTGTACACCGTAACGAAAAATTCAAACTTCCAACTAACAACATTCATCTTAAAATTGATCATCATCATTACTAGCATAAGATACAGAATGGGCTGCAGGGGTGTTCACAGAGGGACATGGATACACCGGTGACTCGATTGAGAAACCCAGGTTAACCGGGTCGTTCCGGGTATCGAGGGGATCCCAGCCCACTTAGGCACGCCATTCATGAATATACTGCATATTCATATTCATCGCTCCAACCACAACGCCCATGGGCACCCATGCCCGCTCGCCCACCAACCCGCCCGCCAGCTAGCTTTCGTGGTCATGGCGGAGTGACGTAATACCGTGAGCAGGAGAGGGCATGTATGACCATGCCATGAGAAACTCAAAGCCAGGAACACCCCTACCTCTTCTGCTTTCTCCCCCTTTCTACCCTCCCATCGCCCTTGCAGAGGAGTCCTTTTGCTTGGACTCTGAATTCCATGCCGCTATGGTGCCCACCACTTCGTACACGATCGGCGTCTTACCCGTCGGCGGTGTCCTGTAACCCCTGCTTAATTCCGTGTAAGTTTCTGGAGGAGTAAGGGTGGTTTTTGGAATGAGGTTTTAGCGTTTTGCCTTGAAATTGAGATTGTCCAGAGGGTGGAGAGGTGTTTTGTTTTTTTGTTTTTTTGTTTTTTTTTTGTCTCAGGTGCGAGGTGTTTGTGGTCGGGCCTGGGTGGAGTTGGCAGAGTCGGATTGCATTTTAGTGGCGAGATGTCGGCGGCATGATGCGGAGGTTAGTGATAGGAGAGTTTCCGGAGGTTGTTGAGTGATGCGGGGATGGCCTTCAATTATGAACGCGTTTGGAGTGTGAGGTTTGGTTCTATGGGGTTGTGTATGATTCGTGGTGTGGCATTTGATTTCCAGGTGCGGTCGAAAGTGTTTCTTTTCTGTATTTTCTCTTCTTCTTCTTCTTCTTCTTCTTCTGCTCTCTCGCTCTCTCTCTCTCTCTCTCTCTCTCTCTCTCCTCCTGCCTCCCTCCCTCTCCCTATTTCTTTTTGTTTGAAAGTGTATAGTGGCGATGGCTGGAGGAGTAGACGTCGATGTCTGGGGGATGGCTGCACCTTCGTTCTCGGTAGGTTTTCTATAATGAACATGGACTATTGCGGCCAGGTAGATTGAGCACTTTGCGCGTATTCCTTGGTTCGCGGCAGGTTCCATGTTCCGTACCCTGGTGCATGGGAGAGGCCGGGTGGTTTGAGTAGCTTTGCTTCTCGGACGATTGGTGTACGGAATTCATGGCGTACGTACACGCTGATGTTAGGATGACCCTCTTCTTATAGGTTTCCTGTTTAGATGTGACAGCAAAATGTGTGAGCGTATTACATTTTTCTCCGAAGAACAAGATGATTTGAGCAAATTGAGGAGCAGGGGTTGCGACAGGAACTTCAAATAAGTGGTTACACCATGGGCAATTCGTTTGGTTGCTCTGCGTCAGGAGAGCGATTGGTATCCGCAGCACGTGATGGAGATTTGCAAGAGGCACAGGCTCTGTTGGAATGCAATCCCCGTTTGGCAAAGTATTCCACCTTCGGAGTGCGCAATTCGCCCCTTCACTTCTCGGCAATGCAAGGGCACAATGAGGTTGGTTTTTCCTCTTGTCTTCATTAATGTTTATCATCTCTCTCATTCGGTTTGGAGTTCTGATATGTTTGGTTCTTCTCCAACTCGAGTCATGAGCTCTACCTCTTTGGCAATCCTTTCAACGAGTTGAGTAAAGCGACGATCATAGGCAAGAGTAGAAGTATACTCTGTCAAGCTGGAGAAAGGGGTGTATATTTATTAGTTTTACCAACATTTCTCGGATGATGGATGCTGCTTGAAATCTGTCCGGGGTCGTTACGGGGTCAAGCTCAAATAAACAATTGAGGGTGACTTCTCTACCGAAAAAGAATCTCAGATGTACATACATGATCATCTGGTGTGAATTTTTCAATTTGAGGTTGGCAGAGTTTGTCTTGTTTTTGGGGCTTACCAGATAGCATGTCTAGGTTGTAGCATCGTAGTCCATGGTTGATTAGGCGTATACTCGGAGTGGTGAATGGAGTGTCGGACTCCTTGAAGTTGCTTTAGCTACGCTTAGATTAGCAGTCATCTACGACTTATAAACGTTTATATTAGAAGAATGGTACATCCTGCGCATGGAAGTTTTAGTAGGGCCTTGGGCGTTTAAATCTTGGTTTATTCAACTTGCTATCTTCCCTTAAACTTTTTCTTACTTTGTTTACTTGTGAAACTGCTATTCAGATTGTGACATTACTTCTCGAATGCGGAGTAGAAGTCAATACGAGGAATTATTGTGGACAGGTATTAGGTTATCTTCCACGAATGATCAGATCAGAGCATGCCAAATTTTAATAATCAATGATTAACCTACGTCCCGATTTCATTTTTGTGACGTCATTCTGAATGTGTATTTATCTTTAACACTATTTGTATTGTGGATTTGCAGACTGCATTAATGCAGGCTTGTCGCTATGGGCACTGGGAGGTGGTGCAAACTCTGCTACTCTACCGAGCAAATGTACGTGAAATTCTAATCCTTGTAGCTAAGAAATTATGGTGTTGTTTGTCTTGTAAGGTGTGGCTGAATCGGAATGCATATAAGTGGCCACAGCAATTTCTTATCACGTCAATCTTGACCGCCTCTTCATAGCATGAAAAATGAAACGATTTGTTGGAGTATCTTAGTTGAAGTGCGATTCTTTACCGGACTGTAGTTCTGAAGACGGGCTTACTTTTCTTCTTTTGAAAATTACTGAATTTGTTGTTACTGATTCCACTACGAACATCTTTGTGGGGCTCCCACACCCATATCGATGCATCTCTTGCAGTCTCATGGTGGTTTCTTCCTAGTTTTTCTAACATGAGTATCTAGTGAATAGATTGTGTCAACCTCGCGGATTTGGAACTTTGTCCGTCATATTATTGGTAGTCATCTAGATGGAATTTAATACGAATTATAGGTGTTCATTGTACCCGCTACTTATTCACTACGTAGCCTCATACTATTTCAGTGTTTTTGGGGCTAAGTAGTGGAGGCAATATGAAATTTCTTACAGAAACGTGAAGAGCAAAAAATGATTGTGTACATCTTTGGGTTCAGTTACGGGCTTGAGCCTGAGCAGAGCTAAACAATTCGCTTAAAAGGAAGGCTCTCTTCTAGCATATTGTTATGATCATGAGTGGGTGCTTTGGAGGATGTGACAATCTGAAAGCGCGTGCAGCCGTGACAACTGTAGTCTATTTACCTAGCACAGTTCTTACAACGCCTGGATATTCAAGGTTTTTAAGTCTTTTTGTGCAGGTGAACAGAGCAGACTACCTGAATGGTCGCACAGCTCTACATTTCGCGGCAGTCAGTGGCCACGCACGGTGCATACGCTTGATCTTAGCGGATTTTGTGCCCAGTATTATCCATCCGTCGAGCGTATTGCAGCCAGTGAACTGCGATGAATCGGCACCTGTGAAAAATTACCCAGATCGAAGGTTCTTTGTTACGATATATCTAAAGCAGCACACAATCTTAGAGTGCATGTTGATCGGGATATGCTAGTATCAGTTGCATGTAACTGATGATGAATATCATCTTGTTGAATTACAACTGTTTGTCCGTTCTTTGAATTGAACAGATTCTATTGCTCTTGCAGTTCTTTGGCTAGGATTGTAAACAGAGCCGCTGACGGAGGTATTACGTCACTTCATATGGCTGCTCTAAATTGCCACATCGAGTGTTTACAGTTGCTGTTGGATCTTTCTGCAAACGTCAATGCAGTAACCATTCAAGATGGCACTACTATTGACTTGATAGGTATTTTTTTTCCTTCAAATCCTGTAAGCGTGGTGTTGAGAAGTCAACATTGAGTGATTAAATCGTTTTTATTAGATTAGGAACTTGTATTACCAGAGTTTTACACTTGTTACTTCGTTCCTAAGCGGTGATGGCACTTCAATTTGCCAGGAAATTCTTAAATTTCATAATATCTTTATTGTCTTGCCCGGGACAATGCCAGTCATCATTATAATGTAGATTGAGGTCTTTGTGTGGAACATAGTTGAGACGAAAGGCCATTGTTTTATTTGTTGCAGGAGCAGGTAGTGCGCCGTTGCATTATGCTGCTTGTGGAGGCAGCATACCCTGCTGTCAGGTGTCTACTCTTCTCATTGCTTTGCTTTGTCTGGTCTTCAAGTAACACCATCATTGAGAATGCTCTTGCCACTGAATTTTGTTGTATATTTCTGTTTAGTAGTCCTTTTCAACATCAGGGAGTTAGTTACTCTTTATTGAAACAAACTTTCTTCTGTGTGCAGGCTCTTATTGCGAAAGGGGCAAGTCGAATTGCTACCAACTGCAACGGGTATACCCGCTGCTTATCCTACATTCTTGTGCTTGAGTGCTTCATGCTATTTGCAGCAGGTACTAGAATTGTGAATGTAAATTTGCTTCCGGTTTTCGATGAAATGGTGAATCTTAGCTATAGTCTACTGGACAATTGGAGCTATGGTAGTGACTCAGGTTGTCGACCCGTATTGTGCTTTGGAGGGTAAGCTTACAACTTCACTTTTTGAAAACATTTTGTTCTCATTGCACCAATGTCCTAGCAACTCATGAGTGTAGAGCACTTGCAAATTTGATATGATGTAGATGGACACCTTTGCAAGTGGCACGGTTATGGCGGCGGCACTGGCTGGAGCCTCTGTTGATCCCAGACTCATCAATTTCTGTCCACACTTTTCCACCATCGCGCTATCTCGCCCTCCCTCTCTCCAGCATTATGAAGATAGCCAGGTAGGTCAGAGGTTGACATTCCCCTTATGTGGTATATTTATTTCCACTTTTTGTGTCCTTGTGCTCTAGATGTTGTAGGGTTCTCTTCCTAGTGCATGTTCTGGTAGTTAGACACCATAATTTTATAAATCACATATTCTGTTGATCATCTTCGACGTGGCAGGGATTGTGGCTGGCGAAGCGTAGACCCTGCGCCTGTAGACGCTGACCCATGTTCTGTCTGTTTGGAAAGGCGGTGCACTGTGGCTGCAGAAGGTACTGTTCTTATATCCTTTCGTGGCAGATAAATCGTGATTATATGCTACACGAACTGGTGTTAATGTCCTATGTTTCTATTTTCGAGTCCGGAAGGTTTATTAGTTATTGATATTTTATTTTATTTCTTTTACTCCTAACCAAGCGTTGCTTCAGGTTGCGGGCATGAACTTTGCACTCGTTGTGCTCTTTACCTGTGCTCCACCAACATCATTGCAACTGCAACCTCAAGTCCACCAGGAGCCATTCCCTGTCCTCTTTGTAGACATGGCATTGTTTCATTTGTGAAACTCCCGACTACCATGTCCCTCAAGGATCTTGCTAAGATGAACTTGGCTTCTCTTACTCTTTGCACTACATGTACCATGGAAATCCCGGAGCCAAATTCTGCAAGAGCCCTCCTGCACAAGGGTGAAAATCGAGGTGGTTGTCGAGTTTCTCCGCTTTCCATCCACTCCTTAAGATTGACTTGCCCTGGCTTCTCTTCTCTGAACTGTCCAGGAGGTTTCGGTTCAAATGATGAAAATTCCGGATGTACATCCCCTGCTGTGACATGCGGCTTTGCAAGGTCAGATTCTCGGTCTGACGTCCGAACTGATGACTCTACAACAATTGAGACTCTTTCTTGGCCTTTGCCTTCCAGGGTGTCGATTCTTAGAACCACTCCAGTGGTAGCGGCAAATGCTTTGCCTGTACAGCCCCCGAATAACGATGGTGTGCCGTCTACTTTTAAACCTGCTCCACAGAGGGACTTCTCCTCCCCGAAGGTGACGACCAGGCGGTGGTTAAGGGAACCATTTCGATGGAGCAACTATGCTAGTTTGCGGTCACATACGGATTAGTCTCAAGTATAACTACTTCTTCACTGCAGACTTGTTCTCATTCTTGGCTTTAGGTAGGAGACGGTGATTCAAGGCCAACACAATTACCTCCTGTATTTGAGCGGTATCATACCTAACAATGACAATGTCATTTTTGAATCAGCTGTTCCCGGTAGGCCTGACTTTTCCACTTTTGCGAGCCCATTATCTGAAGAAATCAGAGTGACAGGATAAAATCAAGAGGATTTTTACTTCTTGAACAGAATACTTCAGCTTGAAATCTGTACTTCCAAAAAGATTTTCTGGTAAGTTTTGCATGCACATGGCGACTTGGATCACAATTGCACATACAAATTTGTACAATGTGTTACATTAATGAATCTGTCAAGCAAGTTTCTGCTTGACTTGCCTGCGAAATCTATTATCTTGTCATGGATTTTTCGATGCCAGTTAGAGCAGCTGAAACTGTTGTTAACAAAGTAATTATTAACAGGTAAAATAGAACGTATCTTCAGAGTAAAAGCGTAAAAAACCAACAAAAACTTTTACTTCACTAAAGTGAATATAACTAATCAAGTTAATATTTAGGAGAATGGATAGTAATCTATGTCTGCACAGCACATCTGCTGACCACAAGTGATTTTGTAAGTTAAATTTCCGTTTCGGAATAAACAGTACGGTGTGTATAATATAATTCAGCCTTAACAATTGTTTCACTAATACACTGCCAGCTCAGCTTCAATACTGTAGCCACATTGAAGTGCAAACAGTGTGGAGTGTTAAGCAGCGCCAGCAAATTGGGCAGTAAGTGAACAAACAGATGTTGAAACTGTGTTCACATACATACACAAAAAAATTGTAACGTTACAGTTCTAGTTGGCTTAAACAGGGCGACATATAAACTACACAATTTGTATACAATTAGTTGCAAAACAAATAAACAAATGCACTAAGTAATATCAGTAGTACATGTCAATGTTTTCGCAAACATCTCGGCCACACCAATTGCCCTTGTCATTTCAATATGATCTTTTCCCATCCACTTTGATAAACGTAACTTCATAAATTCCTTTAACAAATCATATACGAAGACCGAATTATTTATCGTCCACTCGTAACTGCAACTCAAATACGAAAACCTAATAACTCATAAAGGAGATTTGACAACAAAGAAAGCCTGATACGCATACGCAACAAAATAATCTCTGCAACACGACCCTCCCACATTTAATCATCTTAGCTACCTCAAAAACTATTCCACTCAAGGCATGCAATAAAATTACCAATCCAACCAACCACCCTTTTCCAAATGCGCTGCAAACAGCCGAGAGTATGCTCCGAACAAGGTCCACTGATCGTACTCAATCTCCCAAGTGAAAAATCGGTCGCCACGGACATACATCAATGTCGAAAACTCTAGTCGTTCCACGTGCGCGGATGTTTACGTACACCTCCGCTGCTAACGCCATTGCAGGTGAAATTAAGAGGGGGTTCTGCTTACTGAATGTTCCATAATACACCGTTCCAGTTTCGCTTACATCCCTGGTAATCGATACACCACAATCTCAACATACCCTTGTTCCTGTGACTACCGTCCAAGGCTACCAGTGGTGACGCACACTCGCTCATCCCCACACCAGACACAACATCATAATCTACCCAATCTCTCCCTAAACCATGCCAATATCCTGCTCTATCAGACAACAATCTACTCCCTCACTAAACACATCATCCACAAATATCAAATCAAAACGCACCCACAATCACATCGTCTCACTGTCCACCCAGAAACCATTCCAACAGCGACACGCGCGCGCACACACACAATCACACCGCATTCATGTCCATTCACCTCCATTCCTACTCCAATCTTCTTGTTTCACATCCTCTTCATCAATTTTCCCCCTTTCCCACCCTTTACATCACAAAAGCCCCGCCGTTTCCTACCGTATCCACCACACCCTGACCTGGGCTGGGCTGGACGGATTCCTACCGCCCTGGGGTCTCTTCACACATATCCATTGTACAATGCCTGGCAGCTCTCCGTACCTCCGCCAGGTACCGAGCTCTTCCAGCTCTTCCATCTACCTGTTTCATTGCTACGACAGAACCCGCAACCAAGACCCGACACCACCCTCGTCCCCCGTGCCCCACGCCTCCGCCCCCGCCTCGCACTCAACGCCCACACCACGCGCCTAATCCACGTCGATCTCCCCGTCCTCCACGTCCACCACCTCGTCCTCTTCGTCCGTCTTCATCGCCTGCGCCGACTCCCCGTCCATCTCCCCCTCCTCCTCGTGCGCCTCCTCCTCATCGTCGTCGTTCCTCATGTACAGCCCCAACTGCTCCAGCGGATTGCTCCCGCCCTGCAGCGCGATCGTCGATGACCCATCCGCCGACCCCTCCTCCCCGTTCCCCGCATCGTGCCCTCCTCGCAACATCGCTTCCAGCGGAACCGACCGCAGCCTTTCCAAATCCTTCAGTATTCCGCTGTTCTCGTCGATCTCCACTGTCCTCTCCATCTGCACCCGCCCATCCACCGCGTCCTGTCACGCCTCCGACACGCAACCCCCATACCCACTTCACCCCACACAACCCCCGCCTCCATCCACCGACCTCAACAATCAAAAAAACATTCACACACACACACACACACACACACACACACACACCTGCTGCAGCTCTCTACGAGCCTCCTCGCGCTCCGCCTCCCTCTTTTGCCTCTCCAGTTGCGCAGCCTCCGCTTCCGCCTTCCTCTTCGTCATCTCCGCTGCCTTCGCCTCCGCGTGCAGCCTCGCCTTCTCTGCAACACAATTCCATCCCCAACCCCACTTCAGAACACCACCACCACCACCACCACCACACCTCTCAGAACCCGCCGCCATATCTCCACCCACTCAATCCACCACGCCCCGAACCAACTCACCCTCTCTTTGCCTCCTCTCCATCTCCTCCCGATCCCTCTTCAACTTCTCCGGGTCCACTTTCTCGTTCTGTTCCACCACTCCCAACCACGTCACTCGTCAGCATTCCGTTCAACCACCACCAACAAACCCACCCCGTCCCCCACTCACACTCACTCACTCACACTCACCTTCTTCTCCAGAAGCGACCTCTCCTGAGACTTCACTATTAGATCCGCGAATCGCCCTTTCAGTAGGGCTGCCCGCAACTGCTGCTGCGGCGATAGTTGCCGGCCCGAAGTGCTCTTCTCCTGCACCGCCGCCCTCACGCCCACACCTTCCCCATCGTTCGCCCCACCGTCCCCTGCATCCACAAAAAAACATACCCCTCCGTTACCACGTCCGCCCTACCGTTCGCATCCAACAACCACCCAATGCCTCCACCTATACCAACGCCCAAAACCATCACGCCTTCGCTCGCATCCACAAACCCCCGCTCTCCTGCTCCACCCAAAACCACCAGCTTCTCCTCTTCCATCCCACACCACGCCCCGGAACACCCCCCAACCTCTCGCTACTTGTACACCGCCTCCCTCCACAATACCACTCTCCACCCCCACCCCCACCCCCACCCCATAAGCAGAGCACGAAACTACTCACTCTTCGGCGCCTCCGTCGCTGCCATAGGGCTGCCTGTGTGCTCGCTTGCGGGGTCTCTACCCGCCGGGCCCTGCAGCGGTTGCGGCGGACAACCCGCAATCGACTGGCATGTTTCAGCCTCCACCTCCCAGAGTAAGTTCAATGTAGGACACACTCGCAAGCCCTCCTGACTTGAACTAAAGCCAAAGCTAGAGACCCAATATCTTCACACCAGGCACGCAGCCTGCTGCGACGAAAAGTACAACGGCTGCCAAGCAAGGAACCACAACTAAGCCAACCAAATATCATCAGCTCGCCGAGCATCCCCACAAGAAACTAACCAGCCTCATCATCTTCCCAAGCCTATCTCCAGCCGTAATCCCTCTACAACCTCATTCACACCTTGTCATGTGATGCTTTGCCTCCACCCCCACCACCCGTCTGCCCATCCTCGGCATCAGACTCACTCCCCGACGAGCTTCCGGAATCCGAATCTGCACATCCCACCACAACCCCAACCCCTTCAAAAACCCTGTCTCCTCCCCACCCCCAATCCCTCACTATCCCCCCCCCCTTCCACAACCAACTGCAACCTCCCCTCTCCACACTTACCACTGTCCGAGCTCCCCGAGTCGCTGCTGTCACTGCCCGAGCTGCTCGACTCTCTCCCCTTGTCGATCACTACAGGGGCGAATTTCGTCGCGCCCACGTCGTCGTCGATATCCACATCCCTCTCACCCTCTTCCCCGCCCGTACACCAACCATGTCAACCACTCTCCTCTTCCGCATACCCCACACCCGCCTCCCACCACCCCACACTCCACGCCACACAAATCATCCAAACAAAAACAAAAACACCCACGATTCCTCACCTGTTCCACCTCTGCGGGCCTCCCCATCGCCTGCTTCCGCCATCTGTCCCCGCCGCCCCAAACCACAAATCAGTACCTTGCCATCGCACAACGCTCTCCCTCGCCACACTCTCCCACTCACTGCCTTAAACCCCTTCCCCGCTACCGCCACCACCATAAACCCGCTCGCGCAACCCACCTCTCCCCTTAAAACCACCATAAACCCCCGCTCCCACACCCCCACATTCCACCAACCTGAACGTCCCCGTGTTGCGCCTGAGCCTTCGACTTCGCCTTCTTCCCCCTGCTCTTCATGTAGTTCGTCACGAACCGATCCAGCTCCCACAGCGTGTCGTTGTCGAACGAATCTATGTCCACTTCGATCTCGTCTTCGTTCTGCCCCAAATCCGGATTCCTCTTCTTTATGATCTGTACAATCCGCTCCAGCTTGTCCCCCGGAAGCCTCTCCAAGTTCACGCTCAATTTCCTCTTCTCCCCGAACGTCATCGCTCTCTTCCCCACCTCGTCCGGCCGCGGCTTCGGCTGCGAACCCATCCGCGAGCTCGCCTTCCCCCGCGTCAGCGACAGCAGATCCCTCTCCCCCCTCCGCACGTCCCCGCTCTCCTCCACCGAGTCCTCGTCGTTCGCCAGCATCTCCTCCTCCCTCTCGCATCGCCTCCTCTCCTCCTCCACCTTCCTCCCCATGTTCTTCCACCACTCCTCGAACATGTTCTTCAGCAGCTCCGCCATCACGTACACGTCGTGCCCCACCGGGTTGTACGTCATCGCATTCGAAAATGTCAGCCGAATGTCCTCCCCGAATTCCGACGGCGACGGATACTGCTTCAGGTGCAGCTTCTTCTTGATCGTCCCCAGATCCATCGGCTTCTTTATGATCGAGTGGTAGTCGTGCAGCCCCAGCTTCTCCGCGTCCACCGGCTCGTTGAACACCCACCCGTGCTTGTGCGTCATCAGCTTCCGCAGTAGCGTCATGCACTGCTTCAACATGTCGCCCGCCCTCTTCCCCCGCGCCGCCTCCACCTTCTGCCGCCGAGGGTCCCTGTAATCCCCCTTCTCCCCCACCGTCCTCTTCGCCTTCGGCTTCTCCGGAGGCGGCATCTTGTCCTTCCCGGACACGAACTCCGAGTTCACGTACAGCTGATTCGCTTTCGGCGTCCGCTTCATCTTCTCGCTCGGCGTCCCGGCCGAAGCCTCCGGTGCCGCCACGCTCGGCTGACGCGCCAGCCGAGCCTCCCTCTGCGACATCTCCTTCGGCATGTCTCGGGGCGTCTCGCCCGACGACGACGCCGGATCCGACACCACCGACGCCACCTCCTTCCTCCCCTGCCAGGTCTCCTCCCCCCTCGCCGATTTCGCCTCGCTCCCCTGCGAATGCTGTTTGCTCTCCGATCCCAAACCCTGCGCCCGCTGCCTCCCCTTCTGCAGAACCTCCAGCCACGCCTCGATCTTGCACCCCACCGTCCGGACCTCCTCCAGCCCCCGCTTCAGCTTCTTCCGCAACTCGCTTCTCTGCTCGCGGGACAGCTTCGCGACGTCCACCGTCATCACGCCCGCCGGCCCCTGCACGTACTCCTGGTTCAGACTCATCGACTTCCGCTTCAGGACCCGGGGCTCGTTCGACACGTCCGCACCCACCTTCGCCATCTTCGGCCCCTTCTTCATCATATCGTCCGCCCCTACGGAGTAAGGGTTCGCGTGCCGCTCATGACTCAACACGGCTGCCGACGCCATGCATGCGGACTCACTCGCAGGGCTCCCCCCTCACCGTCACCCTCTCGCTCAAACACTCATCCAAACCTGTTCCACCACATCGCTCAACACCTGCACCCGCCAACGCCAACGCCAACGCCCCTGCCCCCCTTCGCGGCCACCTACAACCGCAACCCCTCTCCCCAACGCCCCAAAAACTCCCCGCTCCTCCGAACCACTACACCGCCGCCGCTTCTGCTGCCCCGCGCTCCCGACGCGGATCTCGCCCCACACCCCTAATCCCCTCACCGCAGCAACCCCTCGCGTCCTCCTGCTCCCCGATACCCCAGCCAGCCCCCTCTAATCGGCCCCCTGCATCCTGCGCCACGCCCGAGGGGTCATCCTCGGCGGATCACCCACGCCAACGCCCCTGCCCCCCTTCGCGGCCACCTACAACCGCAACCCCTCTCCCCAACGCCCCAAAAACTCCCCGCTCCTCCGAACCACTACACCGCCGCCGCTTCTGCTGCCCCGCGCTCCCGACGCGGATCTCGCCCCACACCCCTAATCCCCTCACCGCAGCAACCCCTCGCGTCCTCCTGCTCCCCGATACCCCAGCCAGCCCCCTCTAATCGGCCCCCTGCATCCTGCGCCACGCCCGAGGGGTCATCCTCGGCGGATCACCCACCCCAGGGCCTCCCGCACGCGAGGGCACATGCATAAATAACGACCCAAACCCCACCCCAGCCCGAAATTCAACGCTAAGCCCCCGCCCCGACCCCGCGACGCACCCTCCGAGCTTGCCACAATTCGCCTGCCCCACGGCACCGGCAGCAGCATGCTGGACTGCAGGCAGCTCTAGGGTTTTCCCGCCCGAAGCCTCGCGGATCGGCGGCAATGGAACTCTCTCACTCGCACAGCCAGTGCCCTGCCCCCCCCCCCCCCCCCCACGCCGCTGGGTTTCCCCGCGGCTCCACCTGTCTCCCGCCCCGTACAACAGTCCAATGCCGGGGTCGCCCAGTCGATCACGCCACCACGATCCCCCCGCAAGCCCTCGATCCGGCCGACCGACGTATTGCTGCAACGTTGTCTCCGAGCCCCGTCCCCTGCAGCACTCCGCCTCCCCGTCTTCCATTATGTAGGCCCCCCGGCGCCGCGGGATAAGGCGATGCACCTCCTGCAACCGTGGCCCGCCTTTCGATTGATGCTGAGGTGGTGCTATTTTGTTGGGTCGTGTTTCGTGTGGGCTTTGTGGAGGGTATCTTCTGATATTGCTTTAATTTGCGGATCGTAGAACAAGATTGTTTCTAGTTTCTAACCGTCTTTTTGAGTGCTACTCTTTTTTTTGTGGTTTTGACGCTCTGGATCTGGTTGGATCGGCTTCACTGTGCTGCGCTTGTCTTCCGATTTATATTTTTTTGT